>VUYV01000452.1:0-60057 GCA_008711295.1 Anarhynchus alexandrinus
AACAAACAAACAAAAAAAACCCAGCTTAAGTAAGCCACAGGCAATCTGCAGCAAAGCTTTTGTAAGATTATAGTCTTTAAAAATTCTCAGTCAGGGAGTGCTTCATAAGGATAGCATAAATTAACACAACCAGTATTTATGTAATGATTAGATCACAGATTGATAAGATTTGTGCTTCAAAGACGAAGCAAATTAAAACATGCAAGTCGCTGCTGGAACAGCAGACTCCTAACAAACATCCATGTGATACAGTAATGTGTATGCTTACAGGGTATTCTGCTAAAGCCGCATGGTCCTTGTACACCCAGAAGACCACGGGAAACAATATTTCATGCACTCATGCCAGTGCCATTCTATTGTCTTCAGATCTTCCCACAGTCCATGAACAGAGGAAAAATCCTTAAAAGTTTCAGGATATTTTTCCCCACTAGCCCACTAGAGTAGTAAAAAATGTCCAAGGAAGACCTCTAAACCTAAGGGCAGAAAAATCTTGGGAATAACTCTGAAATAACTCTTCAGATGCATGGCCTCTCTGGAAGCTTCTGCTTTTCTGATTCACTGGACACCGAACAGCTGTATTCTGTAGGATAATCAGAAGAAAAATCGTAGATGCCTCTGTGCTCTCTGACCCTTTGATTCATTTGGGATATCTTAAGTCTTTACCCGAGCCTGAAATTTTAGATCTGAGTATTTAATTGTCTGAGTCCTTTCACACTGGTTACTGCCTTATGCATAGGCAAGACAAGTTTAGCTCATTACATGAATATGAAATATCACCTCAGTGTGCTATCACTCACCACCCTTTAATTTGGCATATGACCTTTGCAATAATTTATAATTAAGAAATAGTATCCTAGATACCTGGAGTGAACAGGCTACTGAACAATGGAAAAAATTTTGCTCGAGACTCTTTCTTTGGACTGCAAATATTGCTTATCACGTAATGACAATAAGTGGCTATACCTCTCATTTGATCTAAATTGAGTCAGCGTGATATAAGCTTGGATAACCAATTTGGAGAAGTGATAGAGTTGTGCTGTAGAAAAAATCATCCTAATCTGCTGCTCTAACAATTGAGTTTTTCAGGGCTGAACAGAGACCAGTAGGATTTATTCAGATTTTGAAAGTGCATATTACAATAAGTTGAAATGTTTTCATCAATTTCAAAAGGGCCTAACCTGAATTTTCCTCCTGAATAGTCAATTGGTTATTGCAGGTAGGCATAAAGTGTAGTCTTAAATTTTTATGCTGGAAGGTCATATGCTAAATAAAATTTTGTAATTGTTGGTACATTGGCACTGCTAATATTTGAAATTTTGTAAAGTAATTGAAATTTCAGGGAACAGTATGAGCAAATTTTGATAGTCAGTACAAATTGTGCATATGTTGGCCAAAAATTTGTTCAAATATATTTAATTTGCCAACCTATTGAACTGACTTCTCTTTAAAGAAAGGGAATTCATGGGATAGGTGAGCAGATTTGCTGCATTTTTGGGCCTCGTGTTCTATTCACTAAGGTAAGCAATCAAATTGGTATTCAATTTCTAAAGGCAAGTCCCCTCACTTAAAACCATGTAGTACTGGCATAACATCTTTGTCCTTAAGAGTCAGTCTGCCCTTCTCTGACATGGATAATAAGTCAAGGCCAGTGATCATGCTACAGTAGTTAGTGTGAAGGAGACAAAAATAACAGGACATATGTTCAGTATATGACATTTGAGACTTCTGAAAAGTCACTTGTCTTACTTCACAGCCTGTAACTTATTTAAGAACCGCCTTCTGGCATGTCTTCTCTGCTTTCTCACAATTTGAAAGTGAACACTCTCTTCTGAGGACAGTCATTGCTCACATCCTCCATGCTCCTGTCTGAAAAAAAGTGATGTCCTGCCTTGTAAACAATCTGCACAAATGAATTGTTCTCATGGGAAAAAGTCAAATTGGACAGCTTTGTGATAACCAGACCACTGGAGGTTATGGGAAATCTAGCTTTTAATATGTTACTAAAGTTTTAGAGCTAGGCCCTTGCTGTTGCAGAGCTGACATAGCTCTATTGACTCCCAGAGAACAGAACCAATTGACATAGCTAAAATTCTTACCTTTAATTTTCCTCAGAGTGTACTGTCCTGCTTTAATCTGCTTTTGGCCCATGGTGCATCTTTTAGAGCAGTCGAAGGACTTCTATTTTGCTGTTTGCTGTGTATAGAATCTGTGTGTTTTGAAGACTAACACTTTCCTATTTCTACTCTTTATAACCCCTACATTCTCCGTCACATAGTGTGAAAAACAGCTGCTTGGTGGTTGGAGCTCCTTGTGTGAAATTTTCTCGTTATGGACAGAGGAAAGAAATGTGGAAGCATAAAATACCTTGGCTTTCATCAAGGTATCTCTTTGCCTTCTGCATTTAAACAGTCATCAGGCCCAGCATGGCTGCTATAGGTGGCTTACGTAACCCAGGACTGGGTTGGTCTAGAAATTTTGATTGATTTTTGTTGTCCTGAAGCGGCTGGTTTTCAAGGGTTTTGTTTGTTTTACAACAGATTCTATTAATCAGTTGTTGCACAACATTTCGGAATAGCTTTCAAACTCTTCCCCCCATGCTTCCTGACTCTCCCAATTTCTTGTGTGGTTCACTTGTGTGGTCTTCTAAAGGTGAAGTGAAAACTGTGTTTAACAACAATTATCACTCCATTTTTGCAGTTTTGCTCTATTCTATATTGCTTAGCAGAGGGAATATCTGCTCAGAGTACACTAAAGACTTGGCAGAATACAAAGGCAGTAAATGTCTTTATTAAGGACAAAATATCTCTGATTCCCATTACCTACTTAAAATGGAATGTAGCACACCAATAAAGTGGCGTCTAGTTTTATCTAGATATTAGAGAATATGTGGCACATCTTACCCTTCACACCATGGCACCAGAATTATATGTGTAACCCTGAACAGAAGAAGACTTATTTCGACAAACAAAAAAAAAAGTATAGCTTTTCTGGGGTTTATTCTATTTTCTGTCAAATTTTAAATTTCTCTTCAACTTCTTTTCGCTCACTGTTACAAAACTTGAGTTTGCAGTTTGGACAGTGAAGTTTACTTTGAAGACTGAAATTCAAGAAAATGAAGAAAATTAAACTCCTGTAAAAAATAATTGTCAAAGAAATGTCCCAGAGTTTTCAGAGATTAGTGCATATACCGTGAGCGTTGTATTTATACAGTTCAGAGTGGCTGTTTGAAGGTGAGTGAAAATGAACGCACATGAAGAAGAATGGTGAGAAACCTAAATCTCAGCGGGGGGGAAATTACTTGTTTAAAAGTGGCAACTTTTAAACGAGGGGAGAATAAAAAAAACCAAACAAATCAGATTGTAAGCTTCAATTTCTTTGATTTTTTTCCCCATCTTTTCCTTCTATTATTTTTCTTTCTCTTGTATTTCCTTCCCTGAAAACTCCCTGCTTATTCACTGTTGCTTTGAAATTTTGAAGTTAAAATAAAAAGTTTGTTGGATATGCCTTATTTCACGCTATTCAGTTACCTGAGGAACATCGTTATAGATATGAAGTTCAAAGGTAACACAATCTACCATACAAAAGGAAGAAGTCAACAAATGATTTAACAGAGCAAGTTAGACTTTTATAGTGAAACTCTGGGTATGTGAATATAATATAAACACTGCTTCCATAAATGATACTAAAGTAACACAATGAATAAATGAAATACTCTTTTCCTCATAAAAATAAGATATTAGAAGAGATCTGATCTTTGCTATAACTAATTATAAAAATGCCCTTAACTATATTGTCCCAAACAAAAATTTTGAACTCTAGTGTGTTTAAGAAACTGCAGTCTAGAGTAATATGGTCACATGAATACAATGGAAATCTAGCTAAACCTAGGAAATCTGAGTGAAATAATTTAGTCTCCATCTTAAAAAGGGATTATAACACCAGTAGAAAAAACCCTCCTTAGATACAGATGCTAACTACAAGGCAACAGAGAAGAACAAACTTCATTTGTCTAGTGCTCTAGCAGACTTCATTCAAAGCCCGTGGAAGGTAAATAATGCATTTCACTCAAATTTATTGGCTTTGGACCAGGCCCACTGTAAACTAGTTCTCTTTGTCATTCAGTCCGAATTCTGATTTCTTTATATACTACTGGAGAATGCAAAATTTTTTTTGTGGTTGTTCTAAATTCTCTGACAAAAATACACAGAACTTCACCATTGCAGGCACGGCATGATGGATGCTGTAAAGGGCTAGTTTTGTGCTTAATGTTATGCAAGGTAATGTGTTAAATACATGCATGCTGCTTAGAACATGTGGGTTTTCAGAAGTATATTACTGTTCCATCATGCTCAACTACGTCACATAATGGCAGAGCCTCGAGGCTACAGACAGACTGTGGGTGCACCCTCCTTTTTGTTATAGGTGGTGGTAAAGTAATGTCATTTCTTGTGTAGATCTGCCACATAGCAGCCTGTACCTAGACACTTGCTCAGCTTAAATTGTAGTGAATTGAACTGGTGGGATTACAGTGGGAGGGTGCCAAACAAGGTGGATATAAGAAATTAGTCCATCCCTAAATCACTGACTTTCAGCTGCTATAGTATTTGTTCTGTAGACAGGGGTGCGCAGACAGATTTTTGACGTTTAAAAGATTTGTTGTTGTTGTTGTCCCTGTTGGTATATGCAGAAGGAATGGATGATTTCCATTTTAAAGGAATATCCATCAGTTGTGTATCTTTGCAGTTGATGCAGCTATGTACTACAGATGAAGTTTGAAATCTACTTAACGATATTATTTCAGTACTTCCAGATCAGGTCAAAATTCCCTCTTCATAGTTCATACTACTTATAAAAAAATAATTCTATCATTTATTTTCTAAAAATTACAGAGAGTCATTAGTTTCTATGAAGCAGTGCTGATTTTCAACCCATTGGATTCTGTGAAGAATGTTGTATATAACGGACATGCAAATACAGAAAAAATGTATAAGTGGAATAATAAGCAAGTATTAGCCTTCATTATCTGAAATTACACTATTTGTTCATTTACAGTTTAGTTTGCCTGGAACATTTTCTCAGAAAGTAATGACTTGATTATTTAGTTCCAGCCAAACTCTTAATCATTTAAGAATAGTAGCAGAGGAAAAAGGGGGTTAACAAAGAAGATATTTGTCATTCCATCAGCTGAACAAACATTAAAATTTTTGTTTTCCTTCTGCTTTGGATACTTTTCTATGAGGTGCTTGAAAGAGGTAGATCTGCTCCAAAAATTAGGTCCTTCTGCCCATTGCTAAACCAAAATGCAAGCATTCGCGAACGCATGACAGAACACGTCCTTGTCATGTGGTCCTCTGGACCAGGTTCCTGATGCATTTGTATGTGCTGATTGTGATGCCAGCTGCCTGCGCTTTGGTTATACGATGAGAGGGATGGAAGAATGACATGACTGGGAAAGCCAGCAGCAGGGATTAATATGTCAGAAATATTTCTGTGTCCTGATTCTGGCTGGCTGTGAGCATCTGAGTGACATTTCAAAAAGAAAAGGGCAAGTAAGAGGACAGGGAACAGGTTCTGCCAGTTTAGATGTGGGACAGTAGCTGGCCACTGTCCATCTATAGCATGTTTTTTTACATTTCTGCTTTTAAGCATT
Organism: Anarhynchus alexandrinus; assembly: GCA_008711295.1. NCBI lineage: Eukaryota > Metazoa > Chordata > Aves > Charadriiformes > Charadriidae > Anarhynchus > Anarhynchus alexandrinus. The sequence goes on from VUYV01000452.1 coordinate 5,651, forward strand.
TGTTAATACCATCATATTTATGGTAAGGTATCTGATCTACTATTACATGTACCTTAATATATCATTCATATTTGTCTAAATACAATTTCTCTGACAAAAACATCACAATTTATGATGTGTGTTTAAAAACATAGATTAGAAAAAAACTGGATGTTTGTATAATTTTCAGTGGAGATATAGAAAAAGTGGGCAAGATGAGAAAAAAGCTTACATAAAATACACGTCAGGAAATTTAAAGCACTGGATGAGACATTCCAGACTGTTACAGACAACACAGGAAAGTCAGAGAGAGATTCCAGTGGACTGAAGAAGGACAAACAGTACATTTTGAGAAAAGAGGGAAAAAATCTTGGGAATTACAAGCCTATCAGTTTAGTTATCCAGAAATATACTGGTAAGATATGAATCAGTTTGCAAGCATTTAGAGAATAACAACGGCATAAAAGATAGTCAACATACTTGTACCAAAGAAAAAATCATATCCAGTGCTTTTCTTAGGCAGCATATCTACCAAAGAGGATAGGAGAAAGTTTTCCTTGATTTCAGTAAGGCTTTTAACAGTTATATGTGACATTTTCCTGATAAACTAAGGATATAAGGCTTCATGCAATTACAATAAGGCAGAACTCTACCTGATTATAAAACAGGACTTAAGCAGATTTTTGATAATTTTCTGTCAGACTGGGTGACGTCTCAGGTTTATGGGGGTATATAGAAAATTTGGGGACAGTCTGGTCAATTGGAAGACAATCTGGTCTTTTCCAGGTCCTGCTCACATTGTTACTAACTGTTGTAATGACAGAGGAGAGCATTTATGATCTATGAGGAACAATGAGCTATGCAGAATCACAAACACAGTGTAAGTGAGAGACTGACAACAAATTGCTCTAAAATCAGGTAGGTGAAACTCACAAAAGATAAGCTGCACATGCATAAGGTATAATATTATAATTAGGAAGCACCCTTGCAATATGAAAAATAACTGCCCAGGTAGGAGTGCTGTAGGAACGAATCTGTAGTCTGTAGTGGATTACAAGACAGATATGAGTGAAGATGTAAAATGTTAGTTAAAAAAAAGAAGACATTTCCTGTGTATTAATGGTATTGCTACATGGAAGACATGAAGAGTTACAATGCTTTGTTCTGGCAATGCCTTGGGTAGGTAGAATGTCCAGCTTAAAACATTGTATAAAGAGCTTGACATTGAGGAGATGTTAGGGTGACTGTGTCAGAAGACATCTGTAATATGCATTTTTGAAGGAATTGAGTTTTCCTAGCCCAGGCAAGAGGAAGCAGATAAAGGGCATAAGATTCTCTGGGACCAGATGACTGGGGAACTAGAGAAATAAAATGAAAAGGCTATAGTTAGGTCTCCGTTATCCAGGATAGTTAGGGACATAGATACCTTAAAGAGCAGAAATATCTGGATAATATGAATACTATGTATGAATACTATACAGAGCACCCACACTCATTTCTGCAAGCCCTTATGGTTGCTTTAATGCAATTCCCAGAACTCCAGCTCTGGTGAGACATATTGGCTCAAAGAAAAGGCAATAAAATTGCAGAAAAACATCCAAATGCCATTCACTATGTTGTGTTTAGCCAGACTTTTGTAAACTAGAGCAGTGGGGAGCACAGAAGAGAGATTCACAGATTTTCCAGACTTCTTGTCTTGGGTGTTTCCTAAAAATTACTAAAGTTCTGAGTTGATTCTGCAGGTAGTTAGCTGTCTTCACATGGCAGGGGTCACAAACTAGTAAGCCCTATGTATACCAAAGCGACATTTCATTAGACTGGCTTTGGGTTGTTTGTCAGCTGAATACCCCAAAGTTGATTGAAAATGTCCCTTATCTACATGGTCTTTGCCCACGTTGCCTATCCCAGGCTGCCAGACCATTTGTCTTGTGAATCTATACCATTGCCGCTAGAAACAAAATTCTTAGTGGGAACATAATTAGTATGATAGAAAAAGATCTTTATCTGAATATTTTATTATCAGAGTACTTGTCTGAAAAATAAACACTGCCAGTTTAAGCATCTTTATACCACACTTCTTTCCTGCTCCTCTGCTGAGGGTATAATTCAGCATGATATAAAAGTAGTTTATGTCCCTTGTTTCCAAATACAGACATTTTCTATTTGGCTTTATGAAGAGAACTGTTGTTTCACAGACAGAGTTTATCAACAAAAAATCTACTTTATTGTTGGTAAGAAATTTAGCAACAGTCCCAAGACAGTATATGTCTAAATCATAACAGAAACACTGTCAATAGTGAATTGTTCTTCATTAACAATGAAGTTATATTAATGTAGTATGTTCCATCTCTATACTATAAAGCACTTCTTATTTTATTATACTGTTTTCTAATATTAAGTTGAACAGCTTTAAAAATTTAAAGTATCAGCATCAAGAGTTTTAAGCTTATTCTGTCAACATCTTTATCACCCAAACTGTGGATTTGCCAAACAAACTTGCTTTCTTCTGTTTAAGGACCTGTAGCAGGCAAAACAGCCTCTAACTGCACTGTTGGTAATATTTAATATGGTAGACAAGATAGCAGTATGTGCAAGCTTTTTTTTTTGTTGGGGGCGGGGGTGATAAGAGGGACAACAATGGAGAACTTCAGAGAAGAATAATGACAAATGATACAGCAGATTTCTAGTTTATTTTTTGAGGGAGATACAGGGATTAATGGAGGAGATTTGAGGATCCCTAACTCTATGCTTGAAGTGAGGGTTCTCTCTCCCAATGAAAGCTGTCTTTGCCACAACGCAGACAAGACAGTTCTGGTTCTTCATTTCTGAACACCAGTGGAAAAAACCCTCCTTAGATACAGATGTTAACTACAACAAGGCAACAGAGAAAAACAAACTTCATTTGTCTAGTGCTCTAGCAGACTTCATTCAAAACATGTGGAAGGTAAATAAAGCATTTCACTCAAATTTATTGGCTTTGGACCAGGCCCATTGTAAACTAGTTCTCCTTGTCATTCAGTTCAAATGCTGATTTCTTTATATACTACTGGAGAATGCAAAAATTTTTTTTGTGGTTGTTCTAAATTCTCTGACAAAAATACACAGAACTTCACCATTGCAGGCACGGCATGATGGATGTTGTAACCACTCATTTCTGGTTCATTTCTAGATCTTTCTTTTTTTCTGCTCCCAGATCATAATTTTTCCAAATATCTTATGCATACCTTCTATTTTTTCCTCTTTTTTCTTTTTCTTCATTTGATCTAATGCAACTCTCCTTCACCATGTCCTACATGAGGAATCTCAGTCCTTATAATTTTTTGCAAATATGATGATAAATATTTGCACTTCGATAACATTGAAGTTTATTTCTCCATGCAGAGTTAACTATTCCAGTTCCTGTAGGAGGACAACAGTGTTGGGTCAATATTATACCCAACAACTCAATTTGAATCCTGTTAATCCTTTGATTTTTTTTTCCATAATCCTGTAAAGAGGCTGAATTTATTCCACTCTGCACATGGTTTCTTCACTGAAACATGGAATTTCTGTGTGTGTCCTTCAAATGTAGCCAAATTCCTTCCATCTCAGGTGATTCCCAGATCAACAGAATTTCTTTGCTGTGAAAGTATTCCATCTTCTTGCCTCCTTTGCCGAAATTACCGATGTCAGTAGCATTCCTGTTTCTACTGGACATAGACCAAGACTGAAAATCTGAAATTTTCCTTACAAAGAAACTGCAGTACTCCAAGTAGAGATACACAGAAAAGTACAGAACTGAACTGGACTAATTCCTTGAACTTCAATTTTATTGTCTGGTGGAGTTTTCCACCTAAAAAATCCTCTTCAGCACCAAAATTGGGAGACAGATGACAAAATCTTGACAGCATGGCTACCTATGTGTGGGGTTAATGACAGCCTTTCTGTGGTCTTGATATAGTGAAATGAAAACTTATTATTCACAAGATTCTTCTCACACCCAAACAGAAATTTTAAACCTCATACTGAGAAATACTTTTCTCCAAATTTTTCTACCTGAGACCACTGAATGATCTGTAATTTTAGCACTCAGCATTCCTTCTAATTATTATTTCAAGTTTTTTTTTTTCAATGCAGGCAGTTTTCAAGGCAGAAATTTAAAACAAAGTTATGGTGCTTAAGAGTTATTTGGCAATAACACAAAATAAGATGGAATGTTGTTCACAGGCTGCCTTTTCTTGTCTATATTTCAGACTCTGCTCCACTGACTGTACAGTGTCAAGGAACAAAAACTGCATAAAGCACAACCTGGGAAAACTTAAATAAGGATGGATTTGAAGTTTAATCAAATTCTCTCAGTAATCACTTACTGCTGACAGATCTACAGTCAGTGAAAGATCTATTTTATCTTTCTGCTAATGCAGATTAGTCCATTCTAAGCTCTTTCAAGCATTTCGATCAGTACTGTGCTCTGGGGTTTTCAGCCTGTGCCTTATTTTGCCACTACAGATTAAAACATTGCTGACTGTGAATTTGCTACAGTATATCCAGGAGGCCTCCATATGTCATGTAATTAATTCTTTGTTCAAATGGTATGAACCATAGTCATTAAATTGTGAGTACCATACTACTGACCTAAGTCTAGCCTCTTCAGTAGTCTTAAAGATTTCTATGACTTCGGTTTGGCTTATCTACATTTTTTCAAATACAGCTTTGTTGATTTGCCAGCTCTGGAGTATTACTTCTGTCCAGCACTGATAGAGAAGTATGTCCTATATTTGCTGAATCTGCTTTATGAATGAGAGATCTGAATAAATCAGGACCTGACCTGAACATCTCAAACTTTGGATGTTTCAAACTGAGAGTCACTGTGGATATATTCCTAGCTAGTTGATGAATTTAAACTTTGAAAAGTTTATTCTCTGATTTTATCAATATATATGCTTCAAAAACTGAGGCAATTTATTCATATAAACTCAAAAATTTAGCTGTGAAAACATCAGTGTTTCCATTTATCTTAATATTAAAGAAAAACAAAGTTAATGGATATCATGTATTCCTACCAAGAGCTGGAACACGTCTCCTGTGAAGAAAGGCTGAAAGAATTGCAGTTGTTCAGCCTGGAGAAGAGAAGGGTCTGGGGAGACCTTATTGCAGCCTCTCAATATATAAAGAGGGCTTATGAGAAAGATGGAGAGGGACTTTTTACCAAGATCTGTAGTGACAGGATAGGGGGCAATGGTTTTAAATTAAAAGAGGGTAGATTTACATTGGACATAAGAAAGATAATTTCTGTGATGAGGGTGCTGAGACACTGGAACAGGCTGTCCAGAGAAGTTGCGGATGTCCCACCCCTGGAAGTGTTCAAGATTAGGTTGGATGGGGCTTTGAGTAACCTGGTCTAGTGAAAAATGTCCCTGCCTATGGCAGGGGGTTTGGAACAGATGATCTTTGAAGGTCCCTTCCAACCCAAACCATTCTATAATTCCATGATTTTATGATTCTATTCCCTAGCGAGCTATGAAATTCTCATTTCAAATGTCTACTGCATATTACTGAATTATTTTTTATGCATAACCCTTGCATTTCTCTAGATTTAAGAAGATCAACTTTTACACAATAAATTTACTAAAAAAAGAGAAAATAATAGAAAATGATTGCATGTGTTCCCAGAAGATAATTCTGTAATATTTAATACTGTAACTATTTCAAAAACTTCCATGTTGTTTATATTCCTTCAGAAATATATTCTATGGGTATGATAACCTAATTATTTCTGGGAAAAAGCCGTGAGCTCATAGATAGTATTTATATCCAGGAGGTATTTGGAAGGTTTAAATAAACCAATATCTAAATCATTAGTCTCACTGAAGAAATAAACTTCAGACAATGGCATTCAGCAAATTGGTAGCTAGGGTTCTTTAGATACGCTTTTGGCCAGGTAAGTCTCTCTGTCCACGGGTCTGACATTGGTCTTTGCTTGGAACCTGATTGTCTCTAGGACTAATGCCCTTCTCTGCGAGTTCTTGCTAATAGTGCTGATTTGTTTGCATTTAGAAGGGAGTCTACTAAAACTTGATGTGGCAGTTCTCCCCAGTGGCAATGGAAGAAGAGCAGCTTTTGGCTTTCCTGGGAGCTGGAATTCTGTTTGAACTTAGTGAGACTCCCAAGTGCACAACTGGCTGTGAGACTGCCCAAGAGAACAAGAGGAAAATGCTCATTTTTCTATTAAGCTCTTTTAGGCTAGTGTAAGTTCTCAGGAACCTTACTTCCAAGATTACTTTCAAAAACAGAGAATAGGAGTCTATCAGATATCCTTGGAGCTTGCCATTTTTACCTTTTTGTCATATATTGTCTGGTCATCCTCTTGCTTTTGAAAGCGGTACGTTGTTAAGATGTGAGAAATCCCAATGTATTGAACCAGTGTTAGGATGACAATTTTGGTGTTAGCTGATGAGAAGAGATTTGCTGGGTTGGACATGACTGCTTTACAGCAGCCTTAGCCAGTTAATTTACACTGACAGGAGATTATGAATTTTAGACTGTGACTGAATTTCATTTTGTTTGCTTCTTAATCAGATTTTAGTAATTGGGGTCAACAGCAATGTTTTCTTACAAGCTGTCAGCCCAATTACCTACAATTTGGTATTCTGAACAGTGGAGTAACTGACATTGTGCATATTTGTAGTACTATGTAATCAAAAAAACAGGTCTTATAAGACTATGATTGCAAATACATATGTGACATAACACTTCTTACTCAAATCTGATATTTTCCTTGTATGCTACTGTTTAGAAAACAAGCCTAACATTTCAAATAAATGATGTCTTGCTGAACTAATATGTGTGCTCTTTCTGCGCTGCAGAACATAGCAGCACTTGGCATATGAGGCTGAAAATGTTACAACAGTTTAGAAAGGTTTGTTTTGCTTACTAACATGTAATCAAAATAACAAAAGCCACATCTGATGTCAAGTTCATATGATTTTGCCAAAGAAATCAGGTAAAACTTAGATCTACTAATTTGCTAAATTTTATGAGTAGGTCCACTCACTCAATGAGGACTTATTCACTAGGACCTGACAATTTTCAATGAAGGGTCTCTAAGGAATAGCAGCTCCCGTTCTGAAAATGCTGGGAAATTGAAAGACTGTCTTGGTTGTCAATCAACTACAAACCCTCATTCAAAAATAATTAATCAAATCTTTTGCAATACTAATGTTACAAAAGAAAAGAAAGAAAAATATTCAATAGTGTGCTATCCCTTTCCCTAAAGGAAGTCCGCCCTCTGAATTCTTGATTGTGCAGCTACTTGGACAGCTGTCTGCTCCCCTCCTCCTCTTCTAGTAGGGCTCCAGTTACAAAGTGTGGGTATCAAATCCGAGGGCTCTGTTTCAGCAATATAATGTTCTCCATGTTATTAGCCCTATTTTTTTTTTTAACAAAGGGCTGCAACAATGACAGAACATGAAATTAAAATTAAACATTATCTACATTTCCTTCTTGATCCTTTTAGTTACAGTTCTGTCTCTCAATCAAAGGCCAAACAATTTTTTTCCTGACTTTCCATCAGTCTAGAGCTTTCTGCTTGAGGATTCCTCATTACCTTCGGACCTTCTGCCCCACTCTTATCCTGCAGCCCTGAAAATTGTGTTTAAACATGACAGGTCCACCTTAGACTTAGAAATTTTGAGGTCTTTATAGGAGTTTTATAGGATAACCATACGTTAAAAAATTAAACTAAGTCTGAGAATGTTCTGAGGCATTAGCTCTGAACTGTCCATCCAGATATACTGCCATAATGACCTCCGGTATAGCTGTGGCCCAAGCCATTTAACTCTTTGTAATAATTCCTGTTTGAGCTTCAGGAACTAGCAAGGGCTATGGATCATTTGAAATGAGCACCTTGCTTGCAATTTTGGAGACTGAAGAGTTTAACAGTACATAGAAGACTTCCCTTGTCAATTTGTGTTAGCAACAGATAACAACCCTGACTACATTTAAGCTAATGGTATAGAAGCAGCATTAATGTGATGGCCACACGGCCAAAAATGTAGACAATGCAGTACCTCCTTCAGTACACCAGGTAAAAGCAGTAAGAAACTAGGTAACATTCAAGAGAAGTTTGGCTTGGATACAGTAGCTGAGAACAAAGAACAGTCTGCAGCGTTTTCTAAGTGACTAGCAAATAAATATACTTTATGTTGAATAATTAATAAACTGGAGTATGAATCAGTGGCAAAGAGGATTTTTATGAAACAAGAATCACACTGTTACAAGAAACGGCATCCTTTTTTTAAACAACTCTTTGCAAAGTTGAGAAGTTTGGGGGAAAAAACAAGTGGAAATGGACGCTGCAATTTGCCTAGAATAAATGAAAGCATGTTCACCACTTATTTATCATCATAAGGTAAAAGGTAAAGGATAGCTACCTGCACTTAAATACTCAACTTGTATTAATTTTTAACATTTCATTAGGACAGAGTTTTTTTAACTGCTGCAACAATGTCGTTACCATTAATCAAGTAGAGTCACCCTAAGCACTCTACATGAAGTGATTTTTTTTTCTAAAGCTTAATCAATTTGGTTGCTTATTTCCTTTTAAATCAACACTATAATTACATTATAATATTAATGCGACCTTTTACTCTGAATTACAACATGCGCATGTACCTATACTGTTGTAGAATAAATGCATAGATGTCTCTGTACTTTGTGTAAACAACTAAGCTGTGTATTATATGGGGACAACTGCTTAAAAAGCTAAGGGAAAATGTTTTTCAAGATAACATATTTTGAAAAGAAAAAGCAAATCACCACTGGGTGCCACTGTTTTTCCTTGCCAGCTGTCTTGTCTATCACTGCAGAATGATTTTAGCAGTAAGGACATGATCCAGAGCCCATTCAGCCAGTAGCAAAGCTCACAAAGACTCCAACAGCACGTGATAGGAATCTAAAAGAACATGGCCCCTCAACAGAGATATGCCTGTTGCATAAATATTATAAAAATATGGTAATTGCTTGTGCAACAAAAATCTCTGGAATTTTATTCCACTGCTGTACATGGTTTTTGAGAGTAGCAGCTTCTAAGAGATAAGTTGGCAGGCATTTAGTATATAAAAAACTTCATGCACTGGTCCTGAATTCCTGAGAAGACAATGATAAATCTTCTGCTCACTTCGGCAGAATCATGGGCACTCTTAGAAACCAGTTCTTCATATGTGTAGTGAAGCTATAGAGTCTCCTTTCGTCCAGAGAGATGTACATTTCAGAGCATCCACAAGAAGCTGTAATTCTGTTTTCTATTCCTTTTAAGCTGCATTATTTACTATTTCCATTATTTACACTACCCTCCCCTACTAGGAGGATGCGCAGTGGCTGAAATTTAGAGATTATTCTTCTCTTGGCTTCGTTCTCCAATGGTAATATTGTTGATTTATGAAAGACTCAGAGTACTTAGATAAGCTATTTCCTGGCTCTGTGCCTTCTCTTTCTCTGTCTCCATAGAGCCCCAGGTCATGAAAGGGAAAAGGAGAACATTGTCCTAAGTTTTTAAAATGAGGTTAATGCTAAATGCCTTTGGCATTTGAAAGATCTCTTCTGGATCTGTATGTTATACAATATTATCTAAATGGTACAGCAAAGATAGAAATACAATGTACAGAAGTAACTTAAGTAACTAAGGAATGTAAGGACAGACTTGTAAAGAGATATAAATGTCTAAGAATCCAAACAGTAGGATTTTTAAACACTTTAAGGTCAATGGGAGGTAGATACATCCAGAACTTCCTGGGCATTGGCACGTTCAGCATTTGGAGATCCTGTGACTAAAGGAATTGTATGTCCCGAGCTAGGTACATAAACATTTGTGACAGACATAGAAAGGAGTCTTCAGCTTAGAACGGAGTTCACAGAAGTCAGTAAACTGACTAGAAGGTTAAATTCAGCTTTGGGAAATACTGATAAAAGCTCTCAGCTCTAAAATGTATGTGGGTGCCCCAACCCACTCAAGAATATCTGTTTATATAAAGCAAACTATTATTCTTATGGAACAAGTGTTCTTATTGCTAGGCTACATTTCAGCATCTAACTGAATCTGCTCTGATTTGCATAAAAGGAATATTAATTGAAAAAGAGATCTTCCATATTCTCCTCTGTCCTGTCTCTCTTGTTTACTTAGGTTTAGAGCCAATGGTCTGGTGACATTGGATGTTTGGGTAGTTTTGTACGCTCCTGCCAGAAACACAGGAACGCTAGAAGCAAACGTAAGGGATTTCAAAGTTCTCTGTGGCATTGTAATATTGGACATAGTTATTCCATTCCATTCCATATTTAAAATCTAAGATACTTTTTGAACCTATCCTTTATTATACAAAATACGGTTTATGCTTTCAAAGATTAGATTCCAAAAAATATTATGGAGTTTAACTCAACTCTTATTGAAATCTGTGTCTGGGGAGTGTCTGGGGATTGGAGTCTATGTGTTTAATAAAGTTTTGTGAAAGGCAATGCATTTTGGCTTTTCTGAAAATACTTTCTATGTAGTTGCTCCTATCTTTCCCAGGATGGAGTATCTCCTCAGTAGAGTATCTCCTCAGTACTGTCTACATGCCGATGGTTTAGACAGTTTCAAACACAATTTAGATATGATTCCTCTGTATTTCATTGCCCCCTTTTTGTTATTTTTCATTTATTTCTTTATTAAATGTGTAGGAGCCAGGTTACTCCTTGCATTATAACACTAGCTGAAGGCTTAGCTGTATTAGTTTCAAGTTAGCCTGATACCATTTGCAAGAGTCCTTATCTCTTCTCTTGAACGGAATAATAGATGCAGTTATGCAAAACTGATTCACTTAAAATATGGGGAGAAAGCAGCAATTGTAAGGCAAAAATGAAAGGATTGTTCTAGGTTTGTAGAGTGAAAAAACTCTTGACGAAAGTATACATAATAGGGCTCATGTAAATAAGGTTAAATATTTTATACTCTGTTTATTTTGTAAGGCTAAACTATACCAGTGAGAAAGGGACAAAAAAGATGAGTCTTTGAAACAGCAGAACAAAACTCCATGTAAAATTTATACTTCTGCACTTAAAATTTCCAAGCACCACAGGAATAAAATGGGTATTTTTGTAATTTTATCATACTAAGTAACCTGCAACCTGATCATTCAGCTAAATATTTTTTTTAAATATACATACAGTTCCTGGATTTTCTTAATAAAACATTCCTTTGTTTAGGTGGGTAAACTTACTTTTAGTTAAGCATAGTTGTTTTGGTGGGTTTAAATGAAAAAAAAGATAATCTGTGAGTGATTTCATATGAAGGGATATTTGTTGAGTATTAATGTATTCAAATATACAGCGTTTCCAGTTGGAGCCAGAGAGAACCACTTGTCTTCGCCTTGCAATCCTTGGTGTCACTTGAACTGCTCATGTGACAACATTCTAATATGAAAAGAAACAATAGGCATTGTTGGCCTCACATATTAATAAATAAGAGCCACAGTGTGTGCAAACAAAAGCTGCTTCCTGGAACATTGTGTCACAAGATTCCCAGGGTCAATCCTGACGGCTTTACTCTCATGAGAAGCTGTGTTGAAATCAATGAGCTTGATTCTCCTCACATTAATTTTACACCACTATAGAGACATTGCTATTATATAGTCCAAAATTCTGATCTCATTGTGTTAGTGTAAATCAGATCAGAAATGACCTACTGATCGGATAGTTATATCTGGCGTTACCCCTGGTCTCTCTAAAAAGGCTCATGTAAGCAAGGAAAATGGGCCCAGCTGCCATTGAGCATCTTCGCAGAGCTGTAATTAGATAGTAAAATCTGTGTGAGTCCCAGTAGGAATGGTGAGAGAAGACCTCTTGAGGATTTTAAGCAAGTGTCCCATTTTTCCACTGAACAGGGAATGAATGGAAAGAATCAGTACTATGTTGCTGTGTCTGTGGGACTTACAACCCTTGTGCTTTTTCTCTAAACTCAGACTTAAGTGACACTAAAGAACACTATTTTTCTTTCTTGCTTGTGTGTTTTTGAGTCCTCTTCTAGTCAGAAGGGCTCACTTACTTTTTGGATTGCTAAGTAATAAAAGATAAAAGGCTATCATATAAAAGACAGACAACCAGAAGCAGGACAATTCTCTTAGAAAAAACAGGCAAACTAGGTTTGTAGCCTTAACTGATGCTTGTTACTTTCTAAACATTTCTAATATTTATTTTCTAGACTGCTAATATACACACATTACACACGTAAGTATTAGTCCTCAAAAAAAATGTTAAAAGAAAGGTCTTTGATAGCTTGCCTATTACCTAGAAAAACCTACTATAATTTGATTAACCCATTTTTGTTCATATTGGGTGGTTGGACTAGACAATCTTTGAAGGTCCGTTCCAACCCAAACCATTCTGAAATTGTGTGTGTGTATGTGTACAATACTATATTGAAAACAGCTTTTTAACCACTCTGTACTATTCCCCTCCCCATTACTTATCCATAGCACTACCCCATAACTTCCTTACATTTTGGGGTATGAATCTAATACAGAATACAGCATTGTCTCATGAGATATTTCCCACTTAAAAGTAATTTGGTGAGAAAAGCAGTTGGAGCCCTAATCCTGATGGGCAACCTGAGGAGAAAAACAAAGGGAATATCTCTTCGGGAGTACATTTTACCAGGAAGAAGGAAGTCTGGAATAAACCAAGTGCTAATCCTGAAATCCTTCTGGGGTTTTATGCTCATAAATCTCTGCCAAACATGTAGTAGAGGTTGTAACTAAAATACATCATGTTATTGTAGACAGCTGGTACTGACTGACTAGTACTTGTTAATTAATTGATTTGCAGTCTCTTCACTCTTAGTTAAAATTAAAGTTTATGAGAATGTCCAGACAATAAAATTAAAAGTTGGGGGTTTTTTGTTTGTTTGTTTCTTTTTTTTTTTTTTTTAATTTGTCATTAATAATGCACCACTAGTTGGGGCAAGAGAATAAAAAGAATGAGTGGAATGAGTTATTACCGAGATTCTTATCTTCCTTCAGAATAACTAAATACCATGAGTTTCTATCCTTTACTTTGTCTCCAGTCTCTGTCTCTAATGCATCTGAGCAGACTATTCAAGTTCCAAGGAATTCTGTTGCTGTTGAGAGCCTCATAAAGTACATTCAAGGTTTGTTTCCTTTTGGTCTTTGACCACTGTCAAACAGATAAGATTAATGCTAAGAAAAGTAGCAATGGAATCTTCCTTATCTCTGATTTTTTCATGAATTTGGACCTGCTTGTGTATGCATTAGACTCCTGAAGACTTAACCAAGGGCTTGGTACAAGGTAACAGATACAGTGCAGTAATATTTACATGTGGGAATATATGTATATGTATATATGTAATTCATTAAAGGTTATCAATATGCCCACATACATATGTATTATCAGTACAATAACTATAGCCCATGTTTATCTAGTTCTGCTTGTCTACTGTGTCTTTTTCAACAGAAGACTATGTCCTTGTAAACGTTTCTGTTTATTGCTAAAATGAATGAATACATAGCATAAAGAAGCATAAAGAAAAGGAGAAAACTGTGTATTCACTAGTAACTTGAGAACTGCCTGATTTGTGAGTTGTTCAATTGATTTTTCCTCTGAATTATGTTGACTCCTCTCTGTGTGTCAGTACAAACAACGATGAAGTTCAAGGTCAAGTCTGCATTAACGTCTGAGTAGAATCACTCCTCTGTTGTTGATCTGAATTCATGACATAATTTTAGTCTTTAATATAATAAAGATAACTATAACAATGACAAGTTTATCTCATTAGCACATTTCAACCAGACTGTCTCTCCCAGACACCAGTAAATGTAGCTCTCTATCACAGATCTTTCCAGGTGACTATGGAATCCATACTAATACAGACCAACCAGATTTTTAGTTAAATGCTGAAAGCCTAACACATTGTGCCATATTCATATCCTGTTGAACTAGCCCTTACAAGGGAGATTGATGAGAATACCTTGGACACTTCACGAAATTGTGTAATGGCTCCAGAACACTTGATATAGACAAAGACTTGTGCTTGGCTGTGGCTGTACCCTCTTTAGGCCAGTGCCCATTGAGACAGTTTTCCCCCTATTTCTTTGTGAGTTCAGGTCTATAAAAGCAATACGGTATTTCAGCTGGTGCATTTCTAGGGGATTATTGTACTTGACGGGTGGTTAAACATCATTCGATGCATGCAATGATTGCCCAAATATGCACTGCCTATTGTGTTTTAGTGTTTAAATAGAACACTGGATCTAATGAGGATAAGTTTGTTTGAAGTAAGGTAGTCTTAGCAGCAGTGTTTATATGTGAAAGTGCATAAACACTATTATTTCTGTAGAGCCAGAAATGAAATTCCTTCTCTACAGCTAGTTCTGCCTGAACACGCGCTTAAGTTTTGTGTCATACCCAGCTAATCACAGGATAACAAAATCATAATTATTAGTGACAGAGAAACCTATTAGGTAAGTCCCGTGGGGACCAGCACAGCATCACTGACACAGTAATCTCATAATAAATGTAGTCCTACAGCTAATGCAAGTAATTGGGACTTTCTATCTCTCTATCCAGTTAATTCTGCCTGAGCGCAGGGTTAAGTTCTGTGTTATACCCAGATGATCAGAGAATCTCAAAATCAGAATTATTAGTGATAGAAAAAGCTATTATGTAAGTCTCCCAGGGAGCAGCATGGCATCACTGACACAGTGATCTCTCATGATAAATGCAGTTATATGGCTAATTTTAGTAACTGGGACTTTCTTCAAACAAATACATTACTTCTGAGGCCATTTGCATCTGATGTCACTACAAAAGAATTGTTCTGCAGCACGACTTCAGCTTTGTTAGTGAGGAAGGAACACGAACACTGGTACAGCAGTGCTGTATTTGGAGCAGCATATTGGCTTAAAGAGAATAGCAAAGATATAACAAATCAGCTTTTGTTCTTGTTTTTCCAGGCAGGATGTTTGCCTCTGCTAACTAATTACATAACCGATGGCTTTGCTTAGTCTTAAATGTCATGCTCTCGGTGGCGTGAATGGTGCACACAGATACGCTTGTGCCTTCAACACACTGTATAGTTTGTGTTTCTTTCTCTTTTCCCATGGATTTTTTGGGTTGGACAAATAATTTATACCATCTTCCACCTGAAACTTTTCAAAGACATGTGTAGGTTGTATCTTTATTGGAAACTAATGATAGGTAAACGGACTGCCAGTTAGTCTGTATGTAACAATTCAACATGCAGCAATAGAACCACACATAAATATAAGTATGTTGGTGTCATGCCCCATGTGCACGTTGGCCTGCCTTTGGCTACAATCAGTAGAACAAGCAGCTTATCTCAGGATTTCCAAAACAGTAAATCATTGTATTATTCCACACATTTCTGCAGAAGATGATGGACCAGCCTGCCTGCCAAATCAAGAGATTAAAGAAACAAATGCTCTCGATCAGAATGGCTCTGCTCCCAACAGCCAAAGGCATCTGAACTCCTGCTGTGGAATGCCAGTTCCCCATGGCCCAGGTCAGTTTAGCTGGGAATCACACTAGCAAATGGGGTCTTGCGTCTCTGAGTACAGAGGGTGACAGCAGGTACATACAGGAAGGCATGCTACCTGCCTAAACAGTTCTTTTCCTTCTGTTCTTGCTGAAAGGTGCCTGACTGGAGACAATCAAACAAAAGGCTAAAGCTGACCCTCAGGCTGTATTTTGACTGACTGAGTCTAGACTCTGAAAATCTGGTGTGACTGTGTTCTGTTAAATGATTACCATGGGGATCTGTTCTTCCCTAAACAACTAAGAGCTGTTGAACTTTTAGGCAGCAATTATCTGATTATGCCTCGGCCAAATGGCTGCTATTAACAGAGCAGTACCTGCTTGGTCTTTCTGGTACCGACTATGGAAGAGATCCAGGGGTTAAAAGGAGAGGCAAGAGAACTCCTTCTCTTGACTGGAGATGTGTGAGAAACCTTTGAGGGTCTCCACATTGACCAGACTGTCAGGAAAAGGCAGATCTGTATGGAGGCACCTGATCTTTTACTGTTATCCTTGGCCTTTCCATCACCTCTGTGCATTGCCACCTGGTTTGCTTGATCCTGTTAACCAGATCCTGCTACTCTGACACAACACTGAACAGTTTCTCTGTGAGAGATTAAAGCCCTCATATCGGGCCAGTGCTGAACCTAGATTCTGATACAAACCTCCTTTAGATGTGAAAAAAAAAACCAGATTCATCACTTTTTTTATTGAGGCTGAAGTATGTGTTCTGTTTCACTTAATATCAGGCAGAAGAGTGCAAGCAGAGAAACGGAAAGCTGGAGATGGGACCGAAAATGGTAAAGTCCCGCATGAAGTTTCGGTCTCTGCTGGCAAGTTGGGGCAGGTTGCAGTACAGCAAGAGGGGAGGAACATGTGTTTGGGAGTGTGTACTCGGAGAAGCTTATGGAAGGGTTGGGAGGAAAATCAGGTATCAGGTTTTGCGATGATAGTGTATGCACATTTTCACAGATATTATCTTTTGTTATCAGTGTTCAGGAAAGGTCGTTTGAGGTTGGCCTAGACCGCAGGGCATGGTGGCTAGGTTGACACAGAACATTTTAAGGTAAAGGGCTGCAGTAAAGAAAGAATCATAAAAATACAAATCCATCCTCATAACACCTGCAAGAATTAAATGTCACTTCACTGCGAGCAGTCAGCCATTGCCTAAACTCCATGTCATGTATGCTACACAACAGTAACTGAAACATGCTAATGGGAGGATTTTGGCAGATAGAATAAGATAGAATGAAGCCAGAACACCCCGATTTACGTACACGTGTCTTACGGTGCTGAAAAAAACCAATGAGACCTTAAACACCCACAAATAATAAGGACCTTAGGTTTCCTGTTGGTCTGAAATAGGGCATAGAGCATAACATCCTATAATGCTTAACAAATGGTGATTTAGCATTAATTTCAGAATAATACCACTTTTTTGCTTGAATTGACCAACTTCCATCACACACATGTGTTTTTAAAGTATCCCATTCCAGACGTCTTAGCATATACACACATGGCCTAAATATGGACTAAAATGTAAGTCACAAATGTTTGAGTCATAGAGCAGAATGACAAAAAAATAATAAAATCTATCAGACACCTACCTGATCCATACAGATGAGTTTTAGCAAGTAAGTCTAACTTCATTTTGTAGTCCATAAAAAAAAAAAAATGTCTGGGTATATAAAACAAGTTTTATGAATTTTAAGAAAACAGAAAACCTGTAAACAGTTTTTCTAGATTAAAAGAACTGACTAATCCACTGAGAAATTGATTAATACAATCTAACCTAACTGTTGCTGCCTGAAAGTTGTACTATTTTATGACTTGCAAAAAAAATGCATGCAATATTTCGGGCAGAGTATGCAGGTGCATACAGTAAGCAAATACACACTGGAGGAATGTTTCTCTAGGTTGGCTGATGTGAAGTAAAATATACTATAATGTGTGATAGAGATCGGCACCATTGAATCTTATTGTTCTAGCAATATTAATGCTTTTGAGCACTGGTATCTTTTGGCCTAGTGCAAATTTAGGAAAGGATGGCTGTTGTGCCCAAAGTAAGAGATGCCTTGTTTCCATGCAGGTGAATTAGTGCACTTCAGGTAGTTCTAATCCAGAGATACAGTATGCTTGAGGATATCATGCAAATTTGCCACAGTTACCATTAAAAATACTTTGCCAAATAAGTTTTTCATAATGAGAACCCTATAAATATTTCCATTCATAAAAAATAACATTTAAAACACAGAAAAGACCACCATGGAAAAGAACATTTAGCAAAGAGGGCTGTGGGGGAGATAAAATAGAAAGCTAACAGGTGAATTCTTTCATTTAATATAATATAAATGACATACACTGTAATAAAAAACCCTTTAATCTGAAAATAGTCCTGGTGGAGAAAGATATACAGAAGATCTTGTCTTGACTGCATTGGTTTCTAGATCCTGATATTTGGGATTCCTGATGCAGACATCCACTTGGAGTGATTAAAAGTTTTATTATGCCTCCCAAAGTCATAACTCAAAGGCTAGAAGCTACTAAAATTATTTCCACAATGATTCTATGGCTTGTTCAGGCCCTAGCTAAAACACAGCCAATATTCAGCTATCAATGAAATTAATGGAAACTGTGCCTAGCATGACAGCTTTTGATTAGATTGTACTTTGTCATTTCTTACTTTGAAGCATTTTAATCTAAACCCTTTTGGAAATTAAAAGCACCTTGCTGAAGAAAGAAAGTGGGGAGGAAGACAAAGGGGGGGGAAGGGAAAGAAATGTTTTTTTCTGTTTTCCTAAATCAGACATAACACCTAAACTAGTTTGACCAACTCTACATACTTCTGTGTCTGGAAATACCTGTTCTATGCAGGGGTTCAGACAGTATATTAAATTTTTTTTTATTATTTACAGTGCCAGCACCACAGGTAGTTACTAGTGTAAGTCAACCCCGCATGAGATTTGTGAACTCTGTATGGTTTAGCTGAGACTTGTACTTTTCTCAAAAGTCATCCACTCCCTGACTGTGGTGTAACATCTCCCAGACTTGCCTGGAGCCTTCTCTTTATCTGATTTTGAAGACAGTACAGATCACATTTTTGTCTGCCAACAAGTGAAGAAAACTATCAAAATTGGTTTATGAAATAAAAGACAACTTGATACATAAATGTTCTTCTTTGTTCTTTGATGATTTGGTCCCTCTTCAGTACCTGAGGACATCTACAGATTCATACCACTGTGCAGATCACAGGAGCTACAGACACTAAACAGCTTATCACATCAAGCTATAGTAACGTCTCCAAAATGAAAGGAAAAATGCAGCTATGAGAAAGTATATTATGTCTCTCATTTCTGAGCAACTTTATGTTTCATAGGCTAAGAAAAGCAACATTATTTATTTATTTATCACTTTCCAGGTCAATTATTCCAATTATTCTCAATTCAAAAATTTTTTGAACAGAGATGACATTGATATGTTTGTCTTGCTGTAGCACAAAGATTTATTTTAAGCTTAAGGGAACGTGGAAATTGAATACAAAATTGTGGCAGAGCTTTTGTGAATTAAAGCACAATTCCAGGAGGCCAATACACTCTTTAAGTCATAAACTTTATTAAATGTTGCTAAAATCCTCTTACAGCAAGGGCAGCTTAATTTTCTTAGCTTTTAAATAACCCTAAACCAAATGCTAGTTGGTTTGTGCTACTAACAGACAAGACAAAATTCCTGTAGAAGTCCCCTCTGAAGGTTGTTTTACCCAGGAATGTTTTGAAAAATAAAAAGGACAATTTAAAAATTAAGGGGATTATTATAACTTATAATTAGATGACACCAAATTGGAGTCACCATGCTCAAAGGCAGGGCTGCCACCCAGAGAGACCGAAACAAGCTGGAGGAATGGCCAAACAGGAACCTCATGGAATTCAACAAGAACAGATGCAAAGTCCTGACCTGGGAGTGAATAACCCCTTGCGGTGATCTAGGCTGGGGAGCAGCTCTGATGAAAAGGTCCTGGGGGTCCGGGTGTACAGCAAGCTGAGCACAAGCCAGCAGTGTGCTATGGCAGGTACAAAGGCTGGCTGTGCCCTGGGCTGTACGAACAGGGACACAGCCAGTCAGTTAATGGAGGAGACTCTTCATCTATTCAGCCCTCATTAGACCACACTGAGATACTGTGTTCCGTTTTGGGCCCCGAGTAGAGGCGGGCATAAACATAAAGACATAAACTGCAGCAAGTTTGGCAGAGGACCGCTGAGATGGTTGGGACTGGAGCACTTGTCCTGTGAATGGAGGCTGAGGGACCAGGGCTGACGCAGCCTTGAAAGGGCTGGCTCAGGGGGACACCTAACAGCTGTCTTTGGTGCCTGTAAGGGGCTACTGGGGCGACGGAGCTGGGCATTTTTAGTGGGGAATGCTGGGAGGGTGAGGGGCAGGAAAGGTGAAGACTGGCTGTAAGAATGCCCTTCCATCAGAAGGCCAGGCAAGCAGCGGAACAGGCTGCCCGGGGGGATTGTGCAGGCTCCTTCCCTCCTCAAAGGGTTGCTTGTCCCAGCTGGATGAAGCCCTGAGCAACCTGGTGTGACCATGGCTGTGATCAGCACATTGGACCAGAGACCTCTGAAGAGCCCTGCCAGCCTGAATTATCCTATTAGCCTCTTATCCCGTGGCCCTATTAAGATTTTATTTACTAAACACATAAATATTCCTAAATTTAAAAAAAAAGTCTAAATATATTTTATCACTATATCTCTTTTTTTTTTTTCAATCTCACAGACCTTATAGTAGAATATCCTAGGTCACATATGACCTAGTTTTCCTTGTTGATTATGCTTAATATCCTGGTTCACTTATCTTGAGTGATACATGAAAGGAGCTTGGCACTGCCTGTGCAGGCTAAGAAACCCAAGGTTGTGCTCTTGTTTTCTCCCCCCATATCTCCTCTGATGTGCAGGTTTTATTAACTGCCCAACCTGGTGCTGTTAGTTAATATGCACCGAAACAGTTTTGATTGCAAGCCCCATGTAAAAGGAAAATCGCATTCGCTGCAGCTTTTTCTGGTTCATCAGTCAAATCTGAGCCAAGGGACCATGTTGCCTTTTCTGGCCCTGCTGTGTTCAGTGGCACTGGGCTGCCATTAATCAAACTGGGCTGTCAGAACAAACTTACAAACTTCAGAGAAAACCAGTCTTGCAGCTGACAACAGCCCAACCATGTGCCTTACTGGGAAGCTGTTAATGGACTATGGAAAACTGTTAATAAAAAGGTGAAGAATTTGAAGCAGATACTGAGTGGTCATGCAGGTGGTCACACCACCAGTGGCAAGCTAAGCTGCCAAGCCTGAAACTCACTAGCGCAAACCAGTTTTCATTTAATTTTCGGTTTTTATGAATACATGACATCTGATTTCTGCAGGCTGTGCAGGAGAGCAGGAAGCCGTTGCGACATCTATCCCACAGCAGAATCAGCGAGCAAAATCAGCTATGCATCTCAGGACTTGAGCTGCAACCCCAGAAAGCTCCCAAAGGAGTGAGTAACTCCTTGCAAATAGTGGAAAATCTTTAAAAAGCCGAACCAGCATGTGGAAGGCCTCTCTTCAAACGTCCCCTTCCCACCAGACAGTGCGGAGGGTTCTTCCCCGTCCGGAGGGCACAGTGGGAAGCCAGGCTTGTCCTTGCTGGGAAGAATGGGAGGCTCCGGATGGAGCTGGGGGGGCTGAGGCCTCCCTTGGGGAACCTTCTGGAAGGCGGGTGAGGGGGAGCAGTGCAAGGAAATGACCAGGTGAGGAGTGAGCCCTCAGGGACAGCAAAGCTTGCCAGCTTGTGGAAAAGAGGAGGAGGGAGGTACGCAGCCAGGTACCTCAGAGGGGAGAGGAGACGGCCACGGGCACCCGGCTGCAGCGGCACCAAACCTGCCGCAACCCAGCCAGCCCCTGCACTGCTGGGCTGGAACCAGCCGGGAGAGAAGGACGTGACCTGGAAGGCATGGTGAGAGAATCTGTTTACAGTCCTTTTATTTCTGTTTCCTCTCCGTCCGACAGCCCATGGGCGGGTGGGGATGGGACACTCCAGCGTGAGGCCAGGCCCTGGCACCCTCCTCCTCCCTTTGGCTTCGACCGCAAACAAGCTACATCCCAAAGTCTGAAAGGCTACAGGAAAAGCCCAGTGTCCTCAAACCAGTGCTACATCCACCATCAATAGACACAGAGCAGGACGTGTATCTCCAGCAAGTTATGGGTACAGCATGTTTTCATCTAAATAAGGAATTTTCAGCATTTGTGTGGAGCTGCCATCCCATGAAAAACAGTGAAAATTTGCATGAATACCTGAGACCAAATTTACAAAGTTTCACAGCTTTGTGTGAGGAGTATGGATAAGGAGAAGCCGCCTGCTGGTCTCCAACAGCAACATCTCTAGGCCAACATCTGTATGGGAGTGATACAAATAAAAATTAACAAACGCAAAGCCAAGCCTAAGGTTAAACTTAAAAAGTAGCATATGGGAATCCTAAAGAGGCAAGCTTAACATAGGGAAAATTGTAGTTGTCTGCTGTTGTTTTGTTTAAGAGTGAATCCACAAGACAGCAGAGCTCCAGAAAGGGATCCTTCTGCAGCTGTGTGAACCCTCAAGCCCACGGATGAGCAGAGGGATCTGTGCTTATACCTCAGCTGACAGCACGTTTAGTGAGGTAATAGAGAGCTGCTTTTACAACCCACTAATTCCAGGCAAAAAAAAATTGCTGCCATATTTAACTACAAATAGATGCCCAGTGACAGTCTGTGTAGGTGCAAGCAATTATCATATTCTCTGCGTGGTGTGAATTGCTCTTGTCACCAATGGCTGTAAAACTGAGTGTGAAGGAGAGCTTACCTGAAAATCAGGTTTTTATGGAATGTACAATAGAATTCATGGGGGGGAAAAGTCAACTCAAATGTTTAGCAGTTCAAATAAACCTTAATTTTTAAGGAAGGTGTTTGTGGGGAAAGAGGGTGCCTATTGTATTAGTTCTTTGTGCAGAACAGCCTCTCTTCCAGTTTGGATTAATGGGAAGAAAAAAGAAAATAAGTATCCTGAATACAGTTCTAATTTTTTTTTTCCTTTCCTTTTAAAAAACGCTTTGCAGAACATTAAAATATCAATTATATTTTTAGCCTGCCAGCTCTAATAAGACAGAGCTATAAGACCAAGTGTCACAAAGAGTATTTGGAAATAACTACCATTAAAGCAGAATCTTTCAAACAGTAATATATGCCAGAAACTAGGTATGTTCCAGGATAGCTTTAAAGTACCAAGATCCCAAGTTTTAAAAACCTCAGTAACTGTGAACAAACCTCATCTATGGTAGCTAAAGTAAAATAAAGGGATTTGTGCCAACTCCTTTTTGCCTAAGCTATATGTAGTCATTTAAGGACAGTATTGCAAAAACTAAATATTTGTCTTCCTTGAGACTAGCTATGTGATATTTCCTGCAGAGCATTTGCACAAAGAATCTAAAGATCCAGTACTAACTGGAAAATGGTCTGACATTAATCCAACACATGCAGCTTTTTCACTCAGGAAATTTTTTTTTAAAATGTTAAAGTAATATTTCATAGCTGC
Source organism: Anarhynchus alexandrinus (assembly GCA_008711295.1). Lineage (NCBI taxonomy): Eukaryota > Metazoa > Chordata > Aves > Charadriiformes > Charadriidae > Anarhynchus > Anarhynchus alexandrinus. Next base: position 28,783 of record VUYV01000452.1, read on the forward strand.
AGATGCAGCCATTTACTCAAGTTCCAAGGAAGACTAAATTAAACACTAAAAAAAAAACAACTAACAACCATGCCTTTAAGCAGGGCTCACAACCTGGGAAAGATCAGCAGGCCACATTTGAGAACAGATTAATTTATCCTTAGCTAATTACCCCGTAAGGTTCAGCTGAGCTGCCAGCACCACTAACAGTCAAGACATATCACAATGGATTGTTCTGTCTGTTTGATAAACTCATTCACTGAACACGTTGATTTCTGGCTGTGCGTGTACAATAAAATCTAGCTAGTCAATAGTGCTACTACTCATCTCATTCAGATCATTTTCTGCCTTTGTTACGGCTTATTATTTTCAACCTACTTTTTGCATCATTCTTTCTAGTTTGAGGAGAAGTCTGGCAGTCAAGACCAGTATGTTCTAGTTCTTGCACCGCTGCTTATTATTTGTATAGTTGTAGCAGATCTGACTTCAATTTGCCTGTCTGTAAAACTGGAATAGTATTTAAAAGTCTCTGGGGATCTTTTAAATTATAAAGTAGTTCTCACAGTGAAACCTACACACAGTGCAAAGGGACGTACAACTAAAACCTTCAAGAAATACACTGCATTCATTTAATTGTAATGTGCCGTGGCAAGCATACAGTTTGATTTTGATCTGAAATATGTACAGACATAAAAGTCATTATTCAACAAGAAGTCAGTACCTTTTTCTTTTCAGTATATAAAGAGATTAAAAGAACTGAAAATTCCATGGAGTTTGAAGATCATGTAAGTTTCTTTTTTTTTTTTTAATTACCTAATAAAGTACATATAAATATGAAAAATATTGAAGTCATTAAAGCTGCTATAACTAGAGTAAGCTTTTTATGTCATAACTATGAATAAATCATGCTCTTGCTAGACCTACTGCTTTCTGCAGAATCAGAGCCCGCTTTCATTGATATCAACCAGTCATTACTGCTGACATTAATGAGAACGAAATCAGGCCCTTTATACTGAAAACTTAACAGTATGCTGAATCTTAGCTGAAATGTGGAGGCAGATTGCTTTGAATTGAGGTACCCAATCAAGTTTAACTGGGATATTATTTCTTAAAAAGCCAGTCCTTAGATTCAGAGCAGCATAAAGCCTTTTCAGTTTAATTTCTATTTTGGTTAAACAGTAAGGTAAAAACAAAAGAACAATTTCTTTAAAGCCTGAGATAAAATGTACCTTGCTACCTGTAGAATAAGAATGGGCAATGTACTCTCTTTTTAGGAGTGTAATAAAACTACAAAGTAAACCTGCTTCTCACTGTGAGCAAACAAAGAAGTACTGTTCATTAGATTACAGCAAAAAGGAAACTTCAGAGAACTGGCTTGATCATGGCAGTTGGAGAGTCTGAGAAGAGGCATGGGAACATGACTTCCATTAACTAATGTCATGACTGGGACTATACATAGAAAAAACACATGCACATGAGAGAGAGTTTGAGAAAGATGTTTGTTTACTGCAGCAACCTTTGGCTGCAAAGGGGGAGATGGAAAAATTTTCCATATCATTAAAAGCACTTCAGCCGTTACAAAAGAATTTCCTCCACCACTTCCTCCTGTCTTCACTATCTTTTTTTTTAACAAAACTTTCTAATAGATAAAAATGTAGTATGACATGGGGTTGGAAGAGATCTCAAGAGATATTATGTTATTGTCATTAAGTTTCTGGCCAATCGTCACCCCATCGTTTTCAACAAATGAAAGTTTAATATGTCAGGAGGACATGTGATATTAAATCTGACAGTGCAGTCTTTCAAACATGCCCTAATGGAAAACTATAATACCATAGGTTTTATAGATTATATATTTCTCCAAAACTGGCATAGAAGAATTGGGAAAATAATTGTGTATTTAACTGATGGCATTCCCTGGAATATGACATTTAAAGAAAAACAGCTAATTACTGTGAGGTGAAGTCTGCTCAGGCTACATCAGTTTAAACTTGGAGGACTGCCAGGGAAATCAGTGTAATAACTCCAGAGTCATATGGTACAAAAAAGAGCAGAATTTGGTACATGAAGTCCTTTTTTTTTTTTTTTCTTTTCTGCAAGGACACCTATTTATAGCCCCATTTTCATATAGCAATCCTGGGTATCATTTTAGTCATCAATATCACTTACTAAACGTTTCCCCTGAGCAACCCAGCATTGTCTCCAAAGCTGAAAACAAGAAGAAATGTGCAGACAAAATAGCTAGGACTTTCTGTAGTCTTATTTTCAAATATTCTGAGTTTTATGCATGGGCAGTTGGCAGTTCAGGAAGAAAAAAACCCACAAAATCCCCACAAAACCAAAACCAATCTTCCTTGCCTGTAAGTACAGCAAAATTCTCAGGAAGCAAACTGGCTTTTCATAATTATGTTGAGTTAAAAAAAAAACAACAAAGGAACAAAGGCCAAGAAGCAGATACATCATATAGGCTATAGAAGAAACTCCTTCCTCATGAGACAGATCACCTAGAAGCGCTGGAATTTTCAGAACAAGGAAGATGATGTACAATTAAATGGTGACGAGAATCGTACTATGTGTTGTTACTCTCTTTTTGGTCTGAAAACAACCTTAATATCTGCCATCTGAAAGCACAAGCCCCTGAGTGTTGCAGATACTTCTGAAACTATAGTCTGGGGTTATTGGATTTCTTTACCTTATAACAATTTTACAATCATTTTCATTACTTGGTCTATGAGTGTTTTGCATATGTATTATTATCTTTGCTTTGTATAGAGAAAATATTACACCCAAAACCTCAGTGACAGGAGAGTTTAGGTTGCCAAACTAGCAGGGCCAATGCCACCTTTAGAGAATGATTTCCCTAGTTATGTCCAAGCATATTCTTCCAACAAGAAAAAAGACAGACTTGTGCACTCTCCTCCCTGCCAATATTTGTATCATTGTGTCACTCTCCAAATACAGTTGTTCTATAGTTTCCCCAACCACATGACCTGTGTAATTCAGGGTGATGTTTTTTCAGCTTCCCCACTGATGAAATATACACCAGAAAAAGACTGGATTTTTAAAACAGTCTTCATACAAATTTACTTTCCTTGAAATAATGCTTATTCTGGAAATTTTAATTGTTCTGTAGCTGTTCTAATGATAAGGAGAAATGATAAGGAGAAAATAGGTGTACATCATATTTTCCGCCTTTGACAGCATGAGATGGTAGAGTTCAGAGTGCATAGAGGAGAAGAGCCCAAGAAATCTGGTTAATATTCAAGAATCACCTCCTCCAAGCTCAAGAGAACTCCACCCCAACAAATAAGTAGTCAGCCAAAAATGCCAGCAGAAGTCCTATGTGGATGAACAAGTATCTCCTGGCCAAACTCAAACACAAAAAGGGGAAGTCACGCTTGACCAACTTGATAAACTTATATGATGAAGTGACTGGCATGGTAGATGAGGAGAGAGGACTTCATTAAAGCCTTTGACACTGTCTCCCAAAAGATCCCCAGAGACAAAAGAAGAGTAGGTGGTGAGGCAGATGGAAAGCTGGCTGAAAGGCCAGGTCTAGAGGGTGGTCATCAGCAGCCTCAAGTCTAATTGGAGACCAGTGACTAGCATTGTTCCCAAGGGGTCAGTACTGGCTGCAGACCTAGTTCACATCTTCATTCATAAGTTGGATGATGGGTCAGAGTGTACCCTCTTCAAGCTGGCAGACAACTCCAAACTGGGAAGAGTGGCTGATGTGCCAGAAGGTCATGCTGCCATCCAGAAGGACCTTGACAGGCCTGAGAAATGAGCCAACAGGAACCTCATGAACTTCAAAAAAGAGAAGTGCGAAGTCCTGCACCTGGGGAAGAACAAACCCATGCAACAATATAAGCTGGGGGCACCCAACTGGAAAGCAGCTTGGCAGGAAAGGGCCTGGAGTCCTGGTGGACACCAGGTTCAACACGAGCCAGCAATGTGCCCCTGCTGCAAAGAAAAAGAATGGTATTCTTGGCTGCCTTAGATAAAGTATTGCCGGCAGGTTGAGGGAGATGGTCCTTCCCCTTTATTCAGCTCTTGTGATGCCACAACTGCAGTGCTGTGTCCAGTTCTGGGCTCCCCAGTACAAGAGAGACATGGACATGTTTGGAGAGAGTTCAACAAAGGGCCACAAGGATAATTAAGGGATAGAAGCACCTCACATATGAGGAAAGGCTGAGCAAGCTGAGGCTGTTTAGCCTGGAGAAGAGAAGGCTCAGGGGATTCTTATTAATCTATATAAATAACTGAAGGGAGGGTGCAAAGAAGACAGAGCCAGGTTCATTCCAGTGGTGCACAGTGACAGAAGCAGGGGCAATGAGCACCAAGTGAGACACAGGAGGTTCCATATGAACAATGGGAAACATTTTTTTACTGTGAGGGTGACTGAGGACTGCAATAGGTTGCCCAGAGGGGTTGTGGAGTCTCCATCCTTAGAGATATTCAATAACCATCTAGACACAGTCCTGGGCAAGTGGCTCTAGGTCACCTTGCTGCAGCAGGAGGGTTGGAAAAGGAGACCTTCTGAGGTCTCTTCCAAGATCAAGGATTCTGTGATACTTAACCAATGTGATTCCTTAACTGGGTTTAAAAAGCAGTTAAGAATTCCTCGGTAGTACAGACTGGACCCTGACTGCTGCTTGATAGCAGAAGAATGACCATGAGAATTAGCATTTTGGTTTGGTGCCCTAGTGTAAAGAATGGAGCAGTAATAAAGAGAATTCCCTAGCTGTACCCACCTACAGTACCCATCAGTTTGGTTCACAAGTGGCTCTGGTATGCACAAACCCTGGGTTCTTTTCAGAGGGACCTAAACTGTAAGCTGTGCTAAGGGTGTGCCCCAGTCTCTAGTTGGTACCTACAGATTTAAAGCAACAACTGTGGAACTTTGTGCAGCTTTGGGCTGTATGTGCAATGTCAGTGTTAAGTTCAGAGGGGCAGAGTAAATTTAGCCTGAAGTAAAACCCCCAAACTCCATCACATGTTGATGTTGGGAGTCTCAGCAACCACACCTTCGAGTTTCTCCTTCACTCTTGTTGCACCGAATTTCTTGCTGACTATAGCAAAAATATCAATTATTTTGGCTAGTCTCTCTTGTGTTATGGTAATATCTCTCTTAAAAAATATACAAGAGTTGTAACTGGTTTTAAAAGTCACTGGTTTGGTTGAAATTATGGTGAGAGTCTTTTCAGAACACATTGTGCAAAGTTTTTGCCTTTTGTTGCTGGAGGCTAGTGTTGGCTGTTTTGATATTTTCTTAAGAGCAGAATAGCATTGTTCATGGCATTACAGGACAATAATAGCATTTAGTTAGCCTCTGGAACCATCATCCTTTCTGTTGACATTATCTTTTGGCTATCTATAATTGTTTTAAAATCAAACAACAGTATTATATAACGTGCACTTTATAACATTACTGTCTTGTTATTAAAGTTTTCAGCTGACCTTGTATGTGGAAGCGGTTATTTTATAGCCAGTCTAGAGAGAGCTCTCAGATGAATTTTTCATCAAATTCTCAGGGGTTATGTCTTCCTTGCTGCATTAATTCAGCTGATGTGCCATGGAGCTTGGACGTGTGTGGTCTGCCACACTGCAAAGCTGTACAGTAGTCACTGTATCCTCAACAGTATTGTCATCACTCTGTTGGGACAAAAAATGGCTACACTCTAAGGTATCACAGGTTCATCTAGCCCAGTGTCCTATGTCACAACTGGAGGTATTTCAGAAAAGTCTAACAGCGTACTGTAGTCATACTTCTCCAGTATTTCCCAGCCACCAGTAATAGCCAGTTTGGGTGTCATTTGTTCAGGTGCACCATAAAAGGTGGTATCTTTTCATTTAATAGTCCTTGAGAAATATTTCCTGTCAATTTGTCTAATCTCTTTTAGACTAATTTTTGGGGGGGGCATGCACAACATCCTGTGGCAATGAGTTCCACAGCTTAACTGCATGCTGTGTAAAAAACCCACCTACTTCTTTTTTGACTAAGAACTTCATAATTGTATTTAATGCACATTTACTCTTGTATTAGGAAAGACAGTAAACGATCATCCTCTGTTTGCTTTGTCTGTTTAATGCATGGCTTTGTATTCCTTAATTATATCTTTCCTCAGTCATTGGTTTTCCAAGGTGAGATATCCACATGGGAAAAATATTCCATATCTTTGGTCATTCTTTTGCCCATTTTTCCATAATCTTTTGTTCTACTATATCCTCTTAAGATAGGTAACATGTTAAAAACATAAGAAATGCATACAATATTCAAACTTCAGGTATTGTAATACTCCATTATATATAGTAAAACAGTGAAATTTTCTGTTCTGTTCCCTGCTTTGTTTTTCTATTATCAAGAACTGACGTAATGTTTTCACAGAATAGATAAACTGCCGTAAACTTAAAATCCCAATCCTGATTGTTATTACTCAACGTGCAGTCACACATGTAAATTTAGGATCACTTTTTTCCTCTGCCTCATTTTGCTTTTATCTACACCGCATTTCCTCTGCTATTTTATTGCCTAGTCACCCTTTTCCTTCTCTACTTCCTTATAGCTTATTTTTACTGTCCTCAATAACTGTAGTTTACAGAGAAAACTTTGTCAGTTCAGTATCACTGTTTTTCTCAGATAATTTATTAACATGCTGAACAGTCTGTCCCATGTCATTAGGACTTACTCCTTTTCTTCATAGGAGTATGAACTATCTGTAACCCTTTACCACTTTGTTGTGGGATATTTCTCTGTTGTCATATGCTCTCAGCAGGGGAAGGTACTGGAAATCTCTCAGCACTGAGCAATTTACATGGAAACGTCACTGCAAATTGAGTGGTTACCAAACCTAGTGAAAGTTGCATCTGGTCCCAAACTGACATTTCTTTGTGGTTTAAGTACTCCTTGTAGCGCCCCTGAATTGTAAAGGAAGATTTACAAGAGCTGAGGCCTTATCTAGTCACCATAATCTGCCATACTATCGGTGCAATGACTCTGGGAATCAGCTATGCCTATAAAAGACTGGCATACTTCAAACAGTCTCAAGCGTTAAAGTGTTTGGTACAAAACACACTTTGAAGTTTAATCATGACCATAAACACTTATTGCTTTTCTTACTGTATGTGTGTTCAAAGATCATGTATTGTGTATGCAGTGCAATGGCACTGTATGAAAGGACTGGGACATCTTTTTCCTGACATTTTTATCTCATCTATATCCTGCAAAGATTTACAGCCTTAACAGGGTATACTGATGTGCTAAATAACTGGATGATTTCTAAAACATACAAGCAGAAGAAAAATCCAAACTTTGTAAGCTTTTAGTAAGCCTAAATATCAGAAAAATTAATTACCTACTCACAGTACTATATACTTGGTTATCTTTACAAAGAGAAGACATAGTTCAGGGCCCAGATTTGCAAGGTGGGAAGACAGGATGCTTCCAGACCAGTAAGGAGCATATATAAACTAGCATATGAGGCTAGAGAGGGGCTGAAGTCTCTCTGGTTTCAACAACATACTGATTTGCCCAGTCATTTCATAACCCTTACAAGGTATATCTTTACTTCTCGCACCTATATTTGGCAATCCTTAAGTAGAAAACTAGAAATACTTCAAACTAAGTTTTCTCTCCTTCAAAAGGATGGGAGAATTTTCCCTCCCCAAAAGATGGGAGCATTTTCACACTGAATTTCACAGAATCAAATTTGACTGAGTCCTGAAACATTTTTAAGAGCATAGTTTTGGAGCTCATTCTGATCTTGCCAGTAAAAGACAGAAGAAAACCCATTAAAATCAAGTGGCAGCTTCAAATATATGACACTTAAAATTACAACATCTATTTCAGTGCCAAACAGTAAATTTTAGTTTCTTCATTCAAGGTGCTTAAATATGAAAATCTAGTTCTTATTCTCCTATGTGAATGCCTTATATCTTAGCCTCTACATTTTGATAGTAATTTTGGGTTTGTATTTTTTGCTTTAGAGTATAGAATTACACATACCTGTAGTTACCATATTATCATACTTGTAATAAAAGTCTAGCTATTAATTTTTTTTTTAATACACAAGAAGTTAGAATTGGAAAATGGAATTATTTTGTGTGTGTGTAATGTACAGTTACAATGGTTTTTTTAATATAAATACTGAGGGCAAACTGACTATATGACTGCACACCAGCCCAGAGTAATGAATTTTTGTTTCTGTTATATTCCATATTCTGAAGTTTCCCTTTCTGTACAGTTGTACACACACTTGACTGTTCTGTAACATACATAGCTGCTATAATGAAATCAGCAAACACTATAGAAATTTTAAAATTAACTTACTGGATGATAAGCCAAAATTGTCATATACATTGGTATAATATGATGGTAGCACACATTTTTAAAATTCTATCATATAGAAACTCCTAAATGAAAAGAATCAAAGTCTGGATGGCAAGGCTTTTTAATTCAAACTATAAAGGTCATCCCTGTTGTCCTCCTGAAAGGCAGGTATCTACCTCCTTTCATTTCCATGGGGTATTAATCCAGAAGATAAATGAAAGTATGCTATTCTGAGATACAAAGGTAAGATGTTCTTCACAGAATTTCTCACTTCAGAGAGAGAAACATGTTCTGACTGAGAAGAATGACATTTTGATATGCTTGTAGACTGTACCTGCATGGTCTTTTGTCACATCTAAAATTCCTTTGAGGTCCTGAGGGCAAATTCCTTTTCTGTCTTACAAGGAAATGAGCTTTGCATTTTTCACAGAATCTTCATTAAGGAGAACTGTAATAGGATTCCCAGAGTTGTGCAGGTCTGGAGCACAAATGACTGGGTTTACATCAGAATGGTATCAAAACAGTTTTCTGAAAAATCCCCCAAATGGGCTCTCTGTGTGGCTATTGCTCTAATTGCTACACTGCAATGACTTTTTGGCTTAACTATCATTGTGTGCCATCATACGTTATTGAAGAGACAGGTCAGGAATATTACCCATTAAAGAGAAGAATACTAAAATATAGAATATGAACTACTTTTTGCCAGAAGCACTATAGAAACTCATGCAGAGAGAGAATAATGTCTAACTGAAACAAAGCACCTTTGTTTCAGCAAACTTCCAGATTAGCAAATAAAACTTTTATCAGTGTCAAAAAGCCCCAGACTCCACTAGTGCTGCTGTTCCATTATTTCTACCCTGTCAGGTGGAAAGCTTAGACTTCCAGAACTGACTTTCAGAGAAATGAGTCTTCTTTGCATCCAGGAGTCTTTCTCACTTTTCTGTATGATGTCTAGAGACCTGGATACTGTTTCAATGCTCTATAAATAACAATCTAGTTTGCTTGCATTAAATTTATTAGCAATGCATGTGAAAATTTATATGCTAATAAGATGCAGATCTCAGGTTCTTAGCAACCTGCTTTTCTCAACCTCTCTCCTATGAAGGTTAAGTTTCTCTGCTTTGCTTCTTTATATTTCTTGTGGATTAGTGGGAACGAAGGGGACTTTTAGCCACTAATTCAAGCAGCAGTATGTGAAATCATTGCCATTCATTTTGGTTTCAAAAATGATAAAGTGCTTACAAATACATCCTTCTGTTTCCTTTAGCACATTTATGTACCATAGATTTTAAATTTGTTTTCATACTGTAATGCTCTGCATAAACAGTGTCTATGCCATGCCTTTGCTCTTTTTTAAAGGCTGTGGCTAGTGCAAGTAACCCCCTACTGATCTCGTAACTTTATAGAGTGGACAAGGTTTTTAACACCAAATGCTGGAGGCCCTGATGGACAGAATTGCCTGTCTCACAGGGGAGACGCCAGAACGTCAGGAAATGGCCTCAAATTTTGAGCATTAATTTATAAACTGGATTCAGTGGCAGCCACAGGAAACCTACCCAGCAGGAAGTAAAAACTGTGCAGTGGGCTACTTGAGAAAAAGGGGAATGTTTCTTTTAGGATAGAGGGCTATTGAAACTATGCCAATTAGAAGGCTGGCTTTTGCATTATTTTGTGTGCCTTGCTATGAGTTTGGAGGGTGCTGAAGGAGGGATTATATGTAAAGAATGCAAAAACAGGCTTTTCTCAGATAAAAACTAACTTAGGTTGGAGCAGACACCTTGAAAAAACCTTTTTGTCCATGTATGAAGTCTGCAAATTTTGCTTCTCTAATTTACGTAGGCTGTAGTAAGTGATTTTGGTTCTGCATTTGTGTGGTACCATAGCCATCGTCAAGGTTAAAGACTATTACTTCAACATGCTATGACAGTAATAAGAAGAATAAACACCAGTGTGGATATATCAACCGGGTTTTCAAATTGCTTTAGTTATCAGCCTGCTCTGATCAGGAACACTTAGAAGGCAGCATTCAGAGCTGTTGCTTGACTCTCAAAAGCCATGCTTGAGGGACAAAAAACTTGATACCTCCTTCATGTTTTTGTTCCTTCACTTTAAGGACATTTGAAACAAAAAGATAGCAAATGAACTACTTTCAAAACACAAATCAGACAAGGTAGGGAATGAATGCATCCTACAATCAAGTTTATATGTGTGAGATTGTCCTTCCATTCCACTATTTCCTGTCACCCACTAAGTATCGCTATTGTTAAGACAAGCAAGAAAACTACAAAGAAAAATATTGGTATATTCCTTGGCAAAAAATCCAAAGATCCTTACTGAAAAGCTCTTCAATCTTTTTTTTTGTTCAAATTATTTTGGCCTACAGTGCAGGTCTGTAGTTTTCTAACCATCTATTTGTTTTTCTCATTAGGCCATGCTGGGAGAGACCTAGGAATCCATTTTCTCTTAAACGATCTCTGCAAAGGGCTCTCAAGCAGACCTAAAGTGAACCTTACATTTACTATTGCTTGATGAGGTTATGAGGTTCGTATGGTGGTCTATTGTGCAATTAGTAAATCAGTGTTTATTTCTGGTTCTTTGCTCATTTCTCCAGGCAAGTTTTTTTTCTCTCTCTTTCTTTTTTTTTTTTTTATTATTGGAGTTTTGTGTTTTATTTAGTACAGTGCTAATACCACCATCTTGCCAGAACAACAGTCATGCAGAAGTGCTCAGGAGATGTTTTAATTAAACATGTGGAGTGTTACATATAATTAATACTTTTATATTGCCACTGGTCGTTAAGCAAGTACGTGAGACAGAGGGAAATATATAGTGCACTAGGCCACTTTCTGTCTGGACTGTAACTGTATGCAAATACTTTCAAAATATATGAATCCTCTCGTGTCTCCAAAATATACATGCTCCTAGTGAAAGGGAAGCCTATGTAATTGATCAGCAGGTTTTCAACGAATTTTCTTATGGTGACATAATTTACGTGAATTACTGAAATCCACTAGGATTTCTCTGGATTTTTCTAGGATTTTTCAGCATTTTCACTTTTACCTTGATGTAATTAGGCAATTTCAACATTATATCCAACAAAATATCCACATCAAAGGCTTACCTATGTTGTGCCAAAAACTACAATCTTATCTCCACAGGCTATTTAACGAAGATAGCTCATGTAGCAGTCTTCCTGCCACAAGAAGTACCTTTTTGGGAAGAAAAGCAAAGTTTCAGCTGGTAGTAAGCTTATTGGAGAAAAAAAGTATAGAATATAATTTAGTGCTAGGATTTCTGATTTCAGGTTTTGGATGTGTAATTCCGTTGTGTCTCACACACCCCTTTTTATGCTAGAGTTTGCTTAAGAAATTCTGTTTGTTTTCATACGTGGAACTGTACCCCATGACTTGTTAAACATAAAGAGCTGTGATGCTGTAACAAGGAAATTCCGAAGAGTCTGGTTTGGCTGTCAGGGTGTTGCCAAGCCATTTCTGTGTTGCTTGAAGATAGAGAGGCATGCTATTGTAAAACACTCATATTACACATACTTGTAACACGGCTGACATTTGATTTAAAACAACACTTTTGTTAGAGTTTGAAGCGGCTGTGTTGCACACAGCTTTCCCCAGCCCTCAGCCCTTCGCCATTTGACACAGAGGGTATTGCAAATGCAACTTAATCACTGCAATAAATATGCACCTGTCTACTAATGGGTGCTTGAGGCACTGGACTATGAATATTGAATGTTTCAGAGTTATTCCAGGCAGCTACTACTAAGAAAATTTTACATAGCTGTAAATTACACGAAGGCCAAGCCTGAGTTATCAGATTATATAGTTTCCCCTAATGCGTGTATGTCACTGATGTCTGCAGTATATGGTATAGATGTCCGCGCTTAGTGAAATGATTCTTTTATCCCTTTTTTGCAAATACTGGTCAGAGAAGTTTTTTGCTTTGTTAAAGAGAGGGAAAACGTGGGAAGGCACTGAAAATCTGTTGATCTGAATGATGTATCCTGCATCTTTACTGCAGATTTGGCTGAGTTAAAGCAGAGTCTTACCACTGTATTATACAGCCAGTGAGACCAGTTAGCCCAGTTTGCAATGCCACTTCACCTGGATACGAGATTTTTATTTGAAAAGACAAAAGAGCAGGATCTCTGACAGTATCAACAGAATGAAAAAATTGTTCCCATAGCCTCTCATTGGACCACAGAATGCAATGACTATCTTTTGTTAACCAACACCACAGCTGAGCAAACAGTGAGCAAAGTGAATAGTAGGAAATCTTTATCAAGCAAGAGCTTTAATCACTGTTTGGTTCTGCCAGTGCAAGGAAGGAAGATGGTGGAAGGGAACCGTTGGCTACATATAGCTGCTACAGATTTTGAAATAAAATTAGTCTCTATGCAGATATAGTGATGCCTGCACAGTTAAGGCCTCTTCTCTGGGACTGCGTATAGGATATATATTGATTTATGTAAATGTGGGAACTTCACCTATGGCAGGGGCAAGGCTCACTTTACAATGAAAAGCTAGAATTAAGTGGTGTGTGATGGGGAGGAGACGGCAGAACAGGATGGTGAAGTACTTGTGACCGTTACAGGGTCTTACTTTTGAACCGTGTACTTGATCTTTTTTTATTAAAAAATAAAAAATAAATAAATCAAGCAATCAATCCAACCATGGTTAATTACTAAGTTAATTACATATTTATATATGTATCACTGAACATAAGGGGATTCTGTGTTTTCGAAGTTAATTTTGTGGGTGCAGGAGATTATTCCAAACTGTAGCAAGAAAAGTCAGAGTTAATGTATCATTTAAGTGAGCTAATATGCATAGTATATGTGTGGGCAGCTGTTCCCTGGCAGTAGCAAGGATGCTTTGCTGTATGATCCTATATGTCAGTCAGGTTCTTACAGTGTTACTACAATATCTGATGTTCACACTTTCTCCCTAAGTCTTACTCCAGCATTGTTTTTTCTGTGAAGTTTCTTCTTGGCAGATACTAAGTAGCATTGACAGAATCTCTGGAACAAATTAGCAGAAACAAAATCATAGGAGCCAGCCTGAAGTGATCAAGTGGTATAACAGCACATGTAAAAAAACTGTAAGATTTTAGGAAAGAGCTTGGTCCAGTTCCCATTGAAATCATCAAGACTCTTCTGCTGATTTCACTGGGAGATAATTTGGAAGGGATCATTAACAATTTTTTTTTTTTTTGAAAGTTGCCCATTTATTAAATCATGGACACTAGAACTTTTCTCCACTTTTCTCCTCCCTTTTTTTCTTGATGGCCTAATCTGGCCTACAGGTTAGGCGACTTAGTTCTCTAAGAGTCATTGTATAATTATTAAATACTGGATTTTTTTCTATTGTCCTTTTTCAGCGTAGAGGACCGTAACTTTGGGGATTATTTGCTTAACAGTTTTTGTTTTCTATTTCTATTTCTATTCTAAGTGTATGGGAGCTTGAGTAGGAATTTTTAATAGCATTACACTAAATACTGCTTGGATTGAAACCTGCTATTGCAAGGAAAAATATGCCTATTCAACTTATAAATATCTTTTGCTGTGTAGTTTAAGTATAACACTGCCATGATTTTTCCATTGTTGACTAAAGTGCGAGGTTAGAATTTTTGCTGTTTGAGACAATCATAACTTTTCCCTTTTTGTCAACATGACAAATAACTAACATCTTCTTTACTCCAGCAAAGTGCTCATGTATTTATGTCATCTGAAGAATGCAAGTTCCATCAAATTAAACTATTTACATTCTTAAAGTGCTACACATGCTAAAGTGCTTTACTGGATTGTGCTGTGGTAATTACTTTTGATCTCTGCTAACTTAAAGGAAGAAGGAAAGTCTCTATCCGTCATCCATTACAGAAAAGTATCCAATAAACTACCAGCACTCTTGCTTTTGAACCCCTTTCTGTTTGCTGTTATTCCTCTGTTAGGAACAAGAAGCTCTTTAGTCTCCAAGAAAGCGGGAATAAATCAGATCAAAGCCTTTCTTGTTTTGTGAAGCTAGACTTAAACTCTGCCACTGTCACAAATTATTACATGTCCTCATCTGCAGCAGTGCCTACTACATGCAAAAGTTTGCATTCAGACTTTCAGGAATAGTCACTACTACAGGAATCTGCAATAAAATTGTGAAGGGAATGAGTACAATGGTAGCTTCTGTACCCTGCTGCTCAATTCACTGTAACACAGCCTGATCAAAGACAGACTTAAACACAGAGACAGTAGTGCCTTTATGGAAGGTTTAGGGAAGTTATATGCTTAAGGGGCTTGTTAAATAAGATTGATAATGCTTTATGTTTTCCTACTAACCCAAGACCATTATAAGATGGTTCTTTGCCACAGTAGAACATTGCAAATATCCCACTATTCTATATCATACTGTATAATAAGACCCATCATATCAAAACAAAGCCAAATGACATTGCAGTTTTTAATTAGCCATATTAGTAGTAAAGTCTGGGTGTCACAGAGAGGCTACCTTAGACATGACTTCAGCACAGTAGTTTAGTTTGTATTTATCATTCTGATGAGGCACTAGACTTAAATTCTTTGAGCCTTAACAAATTTTAAAATGTCATGTAGATAGAAAGGGTTACAAAGACAGTTGATATATAACCCTTCTGCTCCTCAAAATTTAATCACTGTGAAAGAATTAGGTGAGGCTAGAAGAACTTGTTTGGCTGCAAAGTATCATCAACACTGCCTGACTTGTTACTTTCCATGCTGGACCCAGACAAGCAGAGGTAGATCAAATCTTTCATTAGAACAGGAATGTACACAATTATGCAACAACCTTTGTGAGTGACCTGACCTTTTCTCTCTTCAGCTGAAAAGGCACTAGATATTTTAAACCTATACATTAATTTAGTTGTGCTATTGTATACTCATAGAGGGTCTTCATGTTCTTTACCCTTTGGCTAATTAATGTGGTGTCCTAGCAATGGTCTGTAAGCGTGGGGCGGTTTGAGTGAAAAAAAACCCCAACTCTGAGGCTGGTCACAGTTTATTATGAACAAAAGAGGTGAATTCACAGTAATTTCTTTTCCTTCTTACTGCTACGAATATACATAAACAAAGTGTGAACTGTAGCAATAATTATAGATTAAACCGTATGCAAATTGGTTTTGGTTTTTCCCCCCTTTACTCTTATCATTCACTGAACTATTTGGTAACATTCTGTTCAGCAAAGCAGTTCAATGGTTCTTTGTTGTTTAAGTGAAAAAGATTCAGCCCTTGAGTCGCAAACAGGTTTTAGGTGCCTCATGCAGACTTGTCTTTCTATCTTAACAGTTGGAGTTTTTGACATGGCAGCCTCTCTAACAGGGTTTCAGCTAACTTGTGCTAGATTCGTATCCCTCAAGTAGTAAAAAGAATGCTACCCAAGCAATTATGAGGCTACTGATGAAGGGCTATGTATTTCTCAGAAAGAAACACTAACCTCCTCATCACCATGAGAGGCTTTAAACGCGAAACTTGCTCATGATGCCACAGTTATGACCTGGAACAACTGACTTACATGTTAGATGCTTTAAAATAACATACAAAAGGTTTTTCTAAGGTGGGAAAAGAGTATTCTTTGCTATCTGTAGGCTCTAACTCTGTTTAAATGGTAAAAGGAAAGAAGAGTTGAGTGCTAACACTATGGAAACCTTCATTCTCATTCACCACCGTTTGAGGCATATATAATTCCACAATGAATCCAGTAGGCTTTTTCCTGTTTGTAAAGAGTTGTAGAAGTGGCCCAAACATGTTATCGTTGCAGCACAGTGGGCAAATTGTCAGAAACAGAAGAAATATTAACTGTACTAGTATTTGCAAAGCTGCATTGGGTGTTTTCATGTTAGATATTATCTGGTTCTGTACAAATCTTGCTATAAGTTACATTCCCACCCAGTATTATTCTTTATTCCAACTTCTGTTTACATCATCATTTAATCAACTGTTAGCTTTATTGCTGCTTAATGACTATTTTGGAGTGCCTAATGATTGCCCAGACAAATTGTGGTTTCTCCAGAAGTGTATAGTTTCTTCATTGTGAAACGTCTAAAGCTGATGCCAAGTTCAATATGCTGCATGGTTCAGCCTTTGGTTTGCCTCCTCATTGTCTCTCCTTCTCTAATCCTGCAAACAAAACAGCTGTCCTAAGACAGCATTAAATTAACCTGATATCATCCTGCAAGGACTTCCTGTGGAAACAGCTTTTGGTACTGTATCAGTAAAGTGGGAAAACGAGATAAATTTCTGAGAAAACACATGCTTGTAAGTGCCACTGCCTAAAGAAACCTCTAACCCTTAGAACACAAATGTCTTGGTCCATATTGTGTTCCAGCCTTAAGCAAGGTACCTGCTGAAGGGCCTTCTAGCATTGTTTAGGGAAGACCCTTGGTCTGAGTAGCTGACCTGACAAAGTACTCAAAGGGTTGTCCAAACTAGGCTCTGCTGAACTGGCAATAAATTCTTGGGAAGGATACTTTGCAGACCAGTCCTTTCCAATTCAAGGTAAAGAAGCAATTAGTTCAAGTTGAAGTAGCTCATTTTGCATAATGAGAGAAGGTCATGCAGATGTCTTTCAGGTGATCAGAACAAAACCTGTTTTCTTTCATACACCTTGATTCAACCATGTATGCATGCTGTGCTGGTTTTGGCTGGGCTAGAGTCAATTTTCTTCACAGCAGCTGGTACGGGGCCACGTTCTGGACTTGTGCTGAAAAGTCTTGATAACACAGGGATGTGTTGGTGATTATTGAGCCAGTGCTTACACAGAGTCAAGGCCTTTTCTGTTTCTCACACCGCCCACCAACAAGCAGGATGGGGTGCACAGGAAGTTGGGAGAGGACACAGCCCTGACAGATGACCTCAGCTGACCAAAGAGGTATTCCATACCATAGGACATCATGCTCAGCAATAAAACTAGGGGGGGGAAGCTAGTCGGAGGGGTGCTGCCTGGGGACTGTCTGGGCATCTCTTTTTTGATGGTGAGGAACTGTTTTCATTTGCATCACTTCTTGGGTTTTATTTTTCTTTCTGTTTGGGTTTGGGGTTTTTTTTGGCCATACATAAGAATTTAAAGGAACGTACATATTTCTATAACTTGTCCCCTTTTGACAGGCTAATGCAGACCTGAACATGTTGACAGATTTCTGGGTTATCTGTCTTTAAGCAAAAGTGAAGACAGCTGTTGTAGTGTCCCCAAAGCATGTATCATAGTTGCTGTGTTTTTACCTTATGGAATATCACGGGCCATTCAGTTTTCATGCCACAGGGGTGCTTTTGCTTTGGAAATACAACATTTTCCTTGTTTTTACTGAAGAGCTGGAAAACTAGCAATATTACAATGGTCTGAAACTGGAGCTGCATACTTGCTGAGGATTCTCTCACAGGCTTTTCCTCAGTACAGAGGGTCTGTCCCAAGGCTAAGTATTGAGTTTCCCATGTGGGTGTGATGACTGAAACAGGTTTCAAAGCACTCAACATGACTTGTCTAAACTAGGTCTTTCCAGCTAACTGCGCATTCAGCTAATTCCTACTCCACTTAATAGCTGCTTGCCCCTGTAATGCTACTACACAGTTTCTTATCCTAAAGTACTTTTTTGGTAGTTCTGAAGCCTCCAAACTGAGACTTCAATCCCATTTACTATTTCTACTGTAGCCGGACCTGACAGTTCCTGTCATGCTTCAAATCTCAATAGTGTTGTGCACAAAGAGATTTCTAAACAGGCGGCTCTTCTGCTGCAATTACTGTGCTGAATGGCCATTCCTCCAGCAAGCTTCTGATTTCGTATACAAGAAATTAAAGTCATGACTTCATACCACTGTTGTGGAAGAGAAAATTAACAGGCGCTCAGAAAGGGGGATGGGAAAGAATCTTTCAGAGTCTTTGTGTATCATAAAAGCTTTGACTGTGACATACGTAAACCATTTGATTTTGCATGTTTGATGGGTAAGCTAAAAAGTGTGTGCCTGTGAGAGAGAAAAAAATGTCTTGTTTATTATAGTGCTAAATTCTCAGCTAATAAAATAATTATGAAAATACAGTATATTCAAACATACTCTTGAATCAACTTCTGTAAGTAAACATACAGTGCTGCTCTTCATTATTACCTACTTTTGCTTACCTTACTTACATTAGAATCCAACCAAACTCATCAGATAACATGCAAGGACAGGACAAATAGAAAGCAGAGTACATGGTTTAGATTTTATGTTTTGTTTTTACCTGAAAACTTGAATAGCATTACTCTTGAGCTAAAATGAAACTAAAATGTTTTTACCTTTGCCATTTTAGATGAAGAGCAGGCATTTTGAATTCAAGTTTATTTGAATAATTTCTTAACTACTCCAAAGCACTTAAAATTTAACAATGAAATATTAAAATAAATTGGTGTCAAAGCAGGAATTTGAATGGACCACAAATTTCCCATACAGTTCCCATATGTTCCACTTAAAATGTTTACTCACAATGTAAAACACAGATGACATTTCCAGGATGTATTGCAATTCTCAGTGAAGAGGAAAACATTTAAGAGACACTTAATTGTTTTTAATGTGAAAGTTTTAGCACGTATGACCTTTCTGCTTATGTTATTTCTTTTTCATCTGACACACTTATATAAAGGCTATCTCACTTAAACTACCCACTAATTAACGCCTCATGTTAATTAGATGTTAACTGAAATAGTTATTCTGTGTCATCTTTAGAATGTTAATAGCAACGTTTTCTCTTTTTTCCTTTTTTCACAAAAAGTCCTGCAAGGTCAATATACAATTCCGGGGTTCTGGAAACCTTTATGTTGTACTATCATTTTCCTAGTGCATCAGTAAACAATACTGCTGTCACAGAAGTTACAGTGAGTGAGGTGAAAGAGTAAACAAGACATAGTTGGGAAATTTCTTGAATATGACAGGGACACGTCCTACTAAAACAATTGTGAACAATTCTATAGGATTTGCTAATCATAGAAAACCACTTTGAATGTAAAAAGAACAAAAGAAGTCAAGAAAATTTCTTCCCTGGTAGAAAGACAAAAATGACCTCACAATAATTCTGTAGTTTGGAGAAAGAAAGAGCTCCCAGTTCTCTCTCATACGCACACCCTCTACAAGTAGGCTCTTATTAACTCTGATCTTATTTGATGTTGATTTAGCACAGAGACTTCAATATGGATTTGAAGCACCCAGTTTCCAGAAAATTGCATTTTCATTTGGGCAACATGTTATAATTGGGTGAAACCTTATACAGCTGAAGAGCACCAACATTTTAAATTAGACTTTAAGCCTTTAAAAGGGAGATTTACATACTTTATTCCCATCATTTTTGAAAATGGACCAATCTAACTTTAAAGTTTGTAGTACTCAAGGACACCCTATTAACAAATGAGGGGAAGCCTCCTTATCAGTTGTTGGTCATCAGGATAAGAATCTAAGGATTGTTGTTTGGCCTAATTTTCTTAATATCTATTCTTAAGCAGTGCTGGCCTATTGAGAATAGTCCACAAAAACACTTAATTTGTCAGAAACTGGCTTTGAATATTTAAGTATGTGATAACTAGTTTTGAGGGTTTGGTCCACAAAGCAGGTAAAAGAAATAATACTCTTAGCTGAGGCTTCATTTTTTCAGCATGCTTAATAAGATATGACAAGTCTTGATAGCCAAGTGGAAACAAACTTTATTTAAAAAAAAAGAAAAGAAAAAGAAAACAGAAAAAAAAAAACAACAAAACAACACATGTGTTTCTGTGAATGAAATTTAAGCTGATACGGGAAAGGATTCTACTTTGCTTGTGCTGTTTGCTTTGGCTACTATTACAGAAAATATTCCAGTGGTGAAATCAAAGGTTAAATGCAACTGGCAGGAAGTTATAAAGGTGAATTGCGTAAGATGTTGCTGAATAACAGGAGTTTACAACTCCAGCTATTGCTTCTCTTCAGAGTGCTTTGATGTGTTGTACAATAGTAGTATGTAAAAGACGTATTTTAGAGTTTAGTGTGGTAAGTTTTTCAGACTGAGATGCTACACATTTATGGGAGTAATTTTAATTTAGAAGTATAAATGAAGGCATTTCATCAGCTTGAAAAATTGGATGTTATATGTTGCTTTTTTCTAGACTGGTGTTTTTTTGAGTTCCTCATATTAAAGCAGTTTGAGAAAGAACTGAAGGAACTTGTATATGACTCGTACACCTTTTTGCAACTGTAGAATGAAATAGCTAAACAAATTTATTGATGCTACTACATCTCTGTCATTTACATAATGAATATGTAGCAGCGCTGCTTCTTCATAGTCTTCTGTGCAAACCAGTCCAGAGTTTAGTCAACACTAATTTAAACTGTGGAAATATGAAAAATGCTATGAATATATTTGGAATCTTTACTTTTATTACGTAATGTGAGTACTGATAGGAGGCTCTTCTTCCAACATGGGCAACCCACGTGTATGTACCTACTGAGCTAAGACACTTGATATTTAATATGTATCCTTGTTAAGATTTTTCAAACTAAGTGCACACAGTTAAAATTCTTTCTTTTCTGACATGAGATGTCACATTCAGAATTGTGGCCCAATGTATGGGAAAAAGAAAGGAACAGGGATAATCAGATCACACAACTTTGGAAAGGGCTAAAGTGCCGGGTTTTAGCTGCCATTTCAAGAATGGAGCCTCACTTTATAACTTGCCTTTAACTGCAATACAGTGTACTGCTGTTTTGTGACCAGGCTGCTCCATGTAACTCCACTCAGAGCTGGTTAGTGGATCACTGATTGGGCCACATTGCATGTAGCTCTGTTGAAAGGAGGTCATCACTGATTGCTGGAGATGACTGAGCTAGCTGATGAGCAGTAGTAAGCTGAAAAGCCACCTCTGTGAGTCTCACGCTCAGTGTGTGAGATATATTAAGCTTGCATGACGAAGTAATTTTAAAAATAGATGACACCCAGAGGTCACACTGGCCTTTCTATGTTATTAAATGCAAAATTGCATCTTGTGAGATGTATGACAGTTATTTAACAGCTTAGAAGAGTAAGGGAAGCTTTTCCACTGAAACAGGTAAAAGGACTTCTAATAAGCAAATTCAGTTAATTTGCTAATAATCTGCAAAAATAAGTAAATAAATAAGCAAATAATCACTTTGTACTAGTCACTATTAATTTTAAGGATGTCGTTTTAACTCTAATATTTTTTAGCATTTGGTTTAATTCCGACTATCATAGGAAGCTTTTCTCTATTGTATTTAATGCCTTTTTAACATTAAGATTTTGCAGATCTTCCAGCAAAAGAGTGAGTGAACCCTTAGAGAGATCACACTGAGGTAGTATCAAGATTAATTAGTTGTAACCATGCAGATATTATGTTTTCTATGGTATTTTTCTTTCAAATTCTAGGCCCATTGTGTTTTCTACTTCGCCCAGAGACTAATATGAACTCTGTGATTATTGTACAGCCATTTTATAATGAGCAAGCCAAGGGCAATTTAAAAAAGGCCATATAGAAGTAATTGTAAATAGCTACAATGAAAGCTGTCAAGACATGGTTGTCTCCGAATATTAGTTCAAGTGCATCATAATTTTAAATATCCTTTGATGAATTCCTTTATATAAATTTCACGTGGGCTGAATGAAACTGAGATTCTTCTCAGTTCCAGTGATGATAGTAGACAGCTACATGGACAGCGATTTCACTCTCATTCAGCAAGCTCAGATTCCAGAGCAGACGCTTCATTTAGAAATGACATACTGGACATAATTTCATTTAGAATACCATGCTTGTCTTCTGATAGGATTATTTCCCATTCATTTCTTAAAAAAAAACCCCAAAACCAACAAACCAAAAAAACCCCAAACCAAACAAAAAACACAGTTGTGAATTGTACAGAATTTAAACACATACATTACTGTATCAAAGCATGACTGGCTGTAGACTGAGTACTGAAAGACGGCCTGTAACACTAGGCATTTTGTAATTAAAGAATCATACAGTGATATAATTCTCTTAGTCATCGTCCTTTTTTTTCCAGCTCACATATTCTATATGTGCAATTCATTAAGCTAAATATGCTCAGATTTGTTCAGAACTGGCTTTGTCAACAGTCACTAACTAGAAGAGTTGGTTAATAAGTATTTACCATAAAGCACTTTGCTTACATATCAAAGTGTGGCATATGAAAACATAATTTAGCTAGTCAAACAAAACTGGTATTTGTCATACTATATGTTTTGTATACAAATCACATCTAAAATATTTTTATTGTATATTATGATTACAAGTTTTTTTTCTTTATTGTGTTTTATTCCATTATTCACCAAGAACCACCTTTTAATTTTATGTAAAATAATAGCTCACTTTTTAAAGGTGAAGCTGTGAAACTACACTTTTTTTTCATTTAGCTCCCTTGGCAGTGTCAGGGAGAATAGCTTTCAGGCTGTTCATTACACAGTTTCTGCTTATTGCTATTTCCAATTTGGACCACAGCAACACAGAGAATTAGTTTTAGACAGCACCTAGCAACATAATGTTGAGAACTACTGACTAAATTCCTGCTCTGTTTACAGGAAGAGTTTAAAAAAAAAACACCTACAAATGAATTTTAATTGTACAGTATTTGTGCTACTTTCTACTTCTGCCTTTTTATGAGTACAAGAGTTTATTTTACTTACCATAAAAGCAGGTCTGGTAGGCCTTTCATCAAATAGAGATTTTGCATGGTTGTGCTCCCATTTTTTACTACTACTTTAGGTACTGTTAACCATAGAGAAGTTGCAATTATGTTTCTGCATTTAAGATCATCCATCAACTGGACATTCTGCAATTGAATCTCCTTGAACCCATGTAAAGTACTGCCAGCTTTGGGTTTGTTTATTTTTATTTTATTTTATTTTCTAGGTTGCTCCAGTGCATTAAAAAATCTGAACAGAATTACTTCCTCTGCAGTCCTTTTTGGATCAGGAAATCCCATTTCTACTTAAGTACTAACCCTGCTTCTTTGTAGCTAGGCTGTTACAGAGCAGCTCTCTAAGAGAAGCTCCAAACTTGACAGCATCAGGCAGATTCTTGAAGGAGCCCCACTGTTTCTAGGGATGCAATAGCAGCTTTTTTTTCCCTAAAAAATAACATGTACTTCATTCATAGGATGATTTGGTGAAAATGTGACATAATTTCTATTATGTGACATAATTGTGACATAATGTGACATAAATATGACATAATTTCTATCTATTTCTTTAAGATATTCTACCAAAAAGGTGCACGGGATTTGCGGTTGTTTTGATGACTGATGGTAGAAAAGGATGATTCTGAATGATTCTGAATTTCAAAGGCTATAATTTAAACTGGATGATGGTAGTTGAACAGAGAACTTGGTGTTCAATAAAAGAAAGCAGAATCATAATTCACATAGAGGTGTTGGCTTGTATAGCATTATTGCTTGTGCTTTGCTTGCCTGCTATCAGTAAGTCTGTTTGCAGTGAAGAAAGATAAGGAATTGCCAACCATGCAGGTCTGGGGTGTGTATAATAAAAAACAATTCAAGGCAGAGGACCAGCCAGAGGACTCAGGGGTGGGGGAGGAAAAGGGTCTGTAAATACGGGCCTGGGATAGAAGCCCCCAAATTAAAATTTAGGGGAAAATTAATCAGTATACAAAGTCTACATGGGACTGAAGGAAACAGAAGCAAAATTAAAAACAGCATTAAAGGAATCTGAAGAAGGAAGACCAGGAATTTGTATCTGATGAGCAAAATGAGACATGTCCAGTCCTTGACTGGAATTCAGCATTCTTTTCTAGGTGTAATGTTCTCTGATATTACTGCCTGAAGCTGTCTTACGTGGAATTTATAAAACAGCTAAGAATTCTATGATACTACCATAGTAAATTCAAATTTAACTGACAGCTAAGAATCACTTGCTTGTTGTGTTTCTGCCTTTTATTTAAACTTTCCCAGTTTAAATCCCTTTTTTAAAAAAATGTTATTTTTATATAGTATATCTACTCCTGTTGATAGCTGATACGGTTTTCCACAGTGGAATTCCCCTTCAATTCAAATGAAGAATATAGGATTTCCCATTTTCCACCTACGGATTTCCTGATTACCTGGTGATTCCAGATGCACAAGTAAAAGCAGAAATTGGGAGTGTTTTATTCTGGGCATGAAGCCAGTGTGTTTTTCCAAATTTAGACGGTAATTTTTTGGCCTCCTATGATACGATTAAAGCTGGGGCACTAGCGGTAAGTCTCATCAATGCTGCCTAACTACGTGCATCATAACAGTGAGACTTAGATTCAGTGAGAGGTTTTGTGTTCATGAAGGTTTTGCATAACTTGTTTCTGATTTGTCAGAAATGATGATGGCTCGAAAATTGTTTTTCACTCATGAATAATAATTTTGGTGAATTGTTGTGAATTGACCATTCATTTGGCCAAATATGAAGTAGAGCTCACTTGTGAAGAGATTGTATACATGTCCATGTTAAAAACATAGAATTGTATGCATCTGTATACAATCCTGTAATTAAAGACTGTCTCAGTACATTTCCAAGCGGTAGGAAACATTCACTTCTACGTTTGCTGACCTATAGTGTATAAACAAAATCTTACTGCTGCAGTGTTAATGTCACAGACTTTTTCCTAGGAATACTCATGCTGCTGAGAAGCACTAAGGCCACCATGTTTTTGCTCAATATATTTGTTGTAGGTGCACATTACTAGATAATATTATATATATGACAAAAGTCCTTTTAGAAAGATTTGTATTGTTAGAATGCAGCATTTTGATCTAAAGAATCAATTTCTTAATTCAGAATCCAGTTATGCATCACTCAAAACAACCAGTTTGTCTTCATATACGACAAATGCACATCTTTGATAAAAGGTGAATTGTCACTGAAAACTTTCCAAGTTCTTCTTTCTAAAAATTTTGTTAATGATTCTCAGAAGGAACAGAGGTCTATGGAATAAAAAATAGTAGTGTTAAGCTCATGAATATAGCAGGATGAATGTGAGAATGAAAGTATTTAAGAAAAACATTGCTCTTATTATGCTTATAAGACATTGCATCTGGCAGGCCTTGAAAGTGTACCGATTGTCCAACGCTTTCTTCATCTCTGAAGACAAGTGTTGTGTCACACCTCATGCCCTACAAACATGGATGTGTGTGCTTTTCTGTCTTGTCACTTTAGTGTTCATTTCACATCTTTCTCACTTTTTAAAGAAACTGCAGTGTGCAAAGTGAGAATATAGTTCCACTGGCACAATGCAAGCAGGAAACTGACCTCACTGTTCTGTTGCTAAAAAAGCTAAAGATTCTATGATGGAAAGCAAACCCCTAGAGGTCAGTATAATCATAGTAACATTACAAGAGAAATATAAGTTTAAGTAACGTTAAGAATAAAATAAACCAACTATAGAAAGGACCTTACACTTACATTATGATCTCTCTGTAAGTGACCCCTCTAAAATCATGTTGAATGATGTCACTAATAATTTTTGGTAACATAAGCCATCATTGTACATCAGGACACAATGTCAAAAGGTTACTGAAGTAGAACTGGAGCTCTGAGAGCTGGTCATCTCTGTAGCCACGAGAGAGAAATGGGATGAATTGATCAACTTGGAGGTGGAGTGCCTCCGAGGATAGGCTAGCTGGTGCAGTGAGCAATGAGGAGCATGCCAGCCCTTGTAAGGTAAGAAGGATAGTACGGAGGGAGTCAGCAGCTGAGGTGAAAGCAAGCTGGCTATGGGTGAGGAAACTAACCAGAAAATAAGCTAAAAAGAAACTGTGCTTGTCACAGTGACTTGGACAAGACGACAAAGTTCGTTAAACATAATGGACCTGCTATCCATATTAAATGGTTGAAGCCTTTATATCAGTGACAGCTACAGAACAGACGCTGTGTTTTGACTGTGTATTGCAAACACTGTCTCAAAAGAAGCTTTCTCATACACTAAATTGAAACAGCTCACTTGGAAACTCTCATTCTGAAAGAGTAGGGCAAAATGCACTCCTCATATTCATAACAAATGCTATAGCAAGGGTAAAGGAAGCATTAGATGATCTATCTAGAAAAAAATCATGATATATACTGTATTGTTCAGAATATTTCAATTTAATTTGTAAACATTCTATGCTACATATGGTTGGGAAGTATTTTATGATACAGCTGTGCTCTAATATTGGCTGTGTTGATGAAACCAAAGACCATAATACCTACATTCAGTAATTGTATTAAAACCCAGATGAATTCACTACCAACCAATTCACCATGACATGAAACAGGAGCAACTTTGCAAATGTCACAGGGGCTGTATCTAATTATGCAGCAGATGATTTGGACTTCTGGCTTTTACATGGTTCAATAAGGTTCCACAACATGGGAATGTGCTACAGTTTGCCAGCCAAGAGAACAAAGCATGTGGTGTAAAGCTGCTGGGACTTCACTATTCTCATGTTCATGCTTTGCCGACTATGTAAAATTCATATTGAGCATATTTTCCAAAATATGTTTAAAGCACTTAATAGGTGTGTCCTTTATCGACAAAGCATACAGCTAAGTTTTTGTGGTGATGACTAAGTGACAGAATACACAGACACTTAGGACTTGATTCAATTGCCTCAGCAAAACGCTGTCATGTCATTTCAGACACTGGAGAGTTTGCATAGGCCTGTCAGATATGATACCCTAAGAAAATAAGGAAGACTTATGCCTTTTCGGATTTGCATATGAATGCCATGTGGGAAATCCTAGGGCATCTCAAGTGACACTAGATGCCTGTGTTTAGGCAACTGAATCAAACTTTCACTGTTCAAATATTCCCTTAACACTGATGCTCACTGGCAGCATATGAAATAATTCATTTTTATCCCTTTTGTTGGTATGGACCCAGTCTTACCTCACTACAGTAGTTCTTTGTGTTAACTTCATTGAGTTTTCAACGCTACTTTTGAAAACAAGGAAAATTCCAAAACAAATTGTATAAGAGCTTAGATAACAATGGCTTCAAAAGAGAGCATTAATCAAGACCTAGCCCCTGGTGCCTGAATAACTTTCAAAAGGAGACAAACAGTGTTTGTTTTGCTTTTTTTTCTCAGCTTAGACTGTCCAAACTGAACTTAAGCCTGGGGCAAAATGAGCTTAACAAAAAAAAGTTGAAGCTGAGTTTAAAAAAAAAAAAAGGTAAAGAAAAAGAAGGTCTGCAATACAGTCAAAAAGAGTAAGAAGGCTCATACCAGATCTCATCCTAGCTTTTCAATGGTATAATGATGTTGACTTCTAGAGGATTGTGTTGATGCAGTTGAGAGCAGAACTGGTCCAGGACATGATACTGGAAAAGCCACTGAATTTACTTCAGAGAGATTTTTAAAATAGAAAAATTTAAAATAAGCTAATATTCATTGTTGGAAATATATTTGAAAAGAAACTTTTCATATTCATAAACTGTCCTGTTTCCCTTTTTTGTGACTGAAGTGAATAATCTGTTTATCACATGGCAGTTTTTTTGGCAGCACCTCAATGTGATGTCACTAAGAGATGATCAACATCTGAACTAGGAAATAAAGAGCTAGAAAGGAGGGAATAAAAATTGATTAGGCTGAAATATTCTTTAGTATGGATGGAGTTATATTTTTGGACAACAGGTGTTACCAATGAGACTGTAAAAAGGCATTAATGATTCAATTAATTTCTGAATATTTATTTATTTTTCATTATACAAACAGATGTTTTTTCTGAGTATTATATAAATAATTTCATTTAAAATGTTGTATGTTTTCCTTTCCTACACAAAGAGCTATAGCAGGATTTCTGTATATTCACCTGGCAAAAAATAATGTGCTGTAACAACATGCTATACAGAATAACTCAACAACAGAGTAATTCACCTTTTTTGCCAACAGAGGCCACTTTCTATATACAGACATTTATGCAGGGAAAGAGTGATTACTATTTTAGATCCGCTAGCTGGGTTGCCTGGTAAAATGGAATGAAAGAAAGACATTGATTGAAAATTTAAATTCTTTATTCAGTTTTTGAGTTATAAAAGAGTCCAGAAAATCTTTCTAAATATCTGCCAGTAAATTGGTGCTATATATTATTAGCTAATATACTATAGGGTGCACTCTGAGAGTTTATAAATACAAAATAAAAATACATACAATATTTTGACAATGTAATACACACATTTAAAAAGAATCTCAACACGGATACTTATAAATCATAGAGAGTTCTCCCTCTACCAGAAACATAAACCCGTTTTTTTTTCTGAGAGCTGGCATTATATTGTTTCTGCCTTCTTTATTTTTCCTGATAACTATTAGAGTATATAATAATACATATATATTTAATTATTATTGCCCCGTTCTATTAGGAGACAATTTAGAGTAAAACATGCAACTACAATGGCAACAGAAAGTGATTCCAATGAACTATAAACTTCAATTTGTACATAGATCTACCTGGCAAAAGCAGAAACCAATCGACTCTTGATATGGCAACACAAGAAACTCTGCCCCGGGCAGTGCAGTCTGCGTCCCCATTATTTAGGTCGTTACTTTTTCCAGGTGATTTGCGCTTTACATGAAGCCCATCTTCTCAGCAGGTCTGTGGCTATAGAAATTTAGGTATGATCAGATTGCACAGATAGGAAGAAAAAGCAGGCAGACAACTTCTCTGTCACATTCGTTCATGTGTAGCCTGTAAGCTTACAGCTGAGACCCATTTGTAATTGTCTACTTTCCCAATTAGCTTGAGAATGCACGCATTTTTTTACACAGTTACGTGAATGCAGTTTTTCATATATGTGATTCTCGTAGAAATGGCTTTCTCCCGTGTGTGTCTCTCACATGTTTTGCTTTTATTATTTCGCAAGAGGTTTGCCCTCAAAAGAAGTAAATTGACTGAAAACAGATCAACTGAAAACAGATGTATGAAAAGTTGGTTTGTTGCTTGCCCCCGTGAAGGTCAGTGACAATCATAGTGCCTGGGAGAGTAGATTCCCAGGCAGGCCATTGGGTGACATTTCTTCTGTGCGCTTCTTTCCCACAGTTTATGGAGCTGATTTAAAGCTCATGGAATCACTGGGAATGTTGCAGTTATCTCCTCTGTGTCTTAGGTCAAGTCCTTCAAGTCTCAAAGGAAAACAATTTCTGGCTGGTACAGGTTATTTCATTAGAACACTTGGATCTCTTATGAACTGGAAGAGTAGTTTTATTGATTCATCCAGCAAACATGTGACAGTGGCAGTGTGCCAGGAGGATTTTCAGAAGCACCTGCTGCTCCTGCCACTTTTCCTGAGTTTGTGACCTCAGCTGTGACAAGGAGACAGCTGAGTGCCTCCTGCTCTGTTTGTCCCTACTATTTCTTCTGCTTTCATCCCAGCTTGTTCTTAGTTAGATAATGTAAAAACTACAAAGTCCTCATCATTTAGAATCTGTGTTTTTTGTGGTTTTCCTGTAATTTTTGCAGTACTGCTCTAGCATCATGACAGCATTAGCTGTCATTTTTTTACTATTTGTCTGGATCTACACTGTGGAAGACTGGCAAATCTGATAGGAACAGTATCAGTGATCCACAGGCACTTTTCTCTCCCTCTTCTCAGCACTGATGGTGCTGTGTAAACAGAAACAGAAAAATTTCAAGAAAATCCCTACTGGGGATTTTTCATGTCACTTTACTGTAGCCACGGATACTGGAGGGAGAAAAACTAAGAAATCAAGGCAGAAGAATTTTCTGTTTACCCTCGAATACAGACGTGTTTAATGCAAGTGCATATTCTAGATGTTAGTTTGCACCAGCTGTTTTTATTTCTTTGGAGAGGAAAAATGGAAATCTCCCTTGAGCACAAATGAAACAATTGATTTGAATAACATCTATTTAGTAATACAGCTATTGTAGCCATCATGCTGTAAAAAAATGAGGCAGAGCAAAAGTTCTAGGTAAGGTAGTATCTTTTATTAGACCAACTAGTTAGTACAGTTAGAAAAAGTAGACAAGGCACACAAGCCTTTCTCCAGATTTGAAACTGCAGTGTTATTTGAGTTCTTTCCTGTTTGCAATATCCAAGAACCACCCTTTGCCCACACTGATGTAGTCCTTGAATTTTAGAATATTTATATTTCCCCTATCTCTGCTGTTAAATTTCCATTCAGTGACTGGTTCTGAAAGGCTATATAGACTTCCTCTCTGAAAGACAGGCTTTATTATGTTATATAGTCCAAATAAATCCAAGAAGTGGCATTATATCCCTCTGAAGATGCTCAGTCCAATTTTTATTTGCTGAGTTTCTTCTTGGGACTTATACAGAGTTGAATGGTGTTAGAAATGGCTTCCTCTTGGGTGCAGAGTATTCTTTTAATAGGTTCAGGAAGAAAATTCTCAGCTCTTCATTTTTTAATGTATTACATAGATACTTATCTGGACAGAAAATTCAGGTTTTTGGAGAGGACAACTCTTCGGCTCAGAATGGTGGGGTGTTTAGCTAGACTTACTTTTAGATAATGTAGGCAAGCAGGATGGTTCCATCAGTCCCTGAACTAGACTGCTGGATAGTGCTGTGATTCTTTTTTCCCCTGGCAGTTTGCTATTTTCTGGTAATCTGTTTTGTCTTATACCTGTTTTAAGCCAGAAGTTCTCTGCACTGGCTCAAAATCTCAAAAGTAGTGCTGTTACAATGACTGCTATCCACTCAGCTGCAGTTGAACTAGGAGAGAGAACAGGTGAGGGTGCATGACGTACAAGATTCTTGAGCTGGCTCTTCCTTAGATTCTGTCGTGGTTTAGGCCAAATTGGCTACTGGGGACCTAGGGGACCCCAGATAGGACCGACAGATGCTCCCCTCTACCCCTCTTCAGAGAGAGAGGTAGAGGAGGAAAAAGAGACTTATGAGTTTAGAAGGAACTAAACTACTTTAATGAAATATTAATAATAAAATAAAAAGAAATAAAGAAAAATATA
>VUYV01000452.1:60086-135976 GCA_008711295.1 Anarhynchus alexandrinus
GCTTTTATACTGAGCATGATGCAGATGGGATGGAATACCCTGTTGGTCAGTTTTGGGTCACCTGTCCTGTCCGCTCCTCCCTGCAGGTGGGACCCCACTATGTTTTTCGCTTCCGCCCTTCCAACGGGGCAAACAACAAAGTTGGTTGGCCTTGGGTGTTATGGCAATAAGTATAAGCAGGAGCCTCTCTGCATACCATGCCTAGGCAGCAGTTATAAACATTGGTCTTATCACTCTGAGAAAGTGAACATTCTGCACAATATGCTGTTAATTTCAGTAGTTAGAAGAGGCCCAGCTAAGAAGCGAAGTTACTGAACAAAATTGGTTCAGTTTTACCTCAAACCAGGACAGATTCTCTTAGAGTAGATGAAATGTTATAGCTCTGCTTTTTTTTAAAGGAAACTGAATTGCTTGTTCTTGTTTTTCCAATTTTTGTAGGAACTCTCCCAGAGGAAAAGCGTGGGTTGTATCAAACTCCATCTGCCCCAGCTGTGATAACCGTCTTGCAGACACTCATGGCATAGAACAAGAGTTAGGGACTAAGACCATAGGGAATGCATTTGAAAAGCTGCCAATTTAGCCAGTTGCCTCCTACTCCTGAGTTAAGCTGCGAATCTTGTCAATCAAGGAGC
Organism: Anarhynchus alexandrinus; assembly: GCA_008711295.1. Lineage (NCBI taxonomy): Eukaryota > Metazoa > Chordata > Aves > Charadriiformes > Charadriidae > Anarhynchus > Anarhynchus alexandrinus. The sequence continues at coordinate 60,719 of VUYV01000452.1, forward strand.
TGGCCAGTACGGCAGCACAGTAAAATGTGATCTGGAAAAGAAGTGTTACCATGGTAAGAAACCAATTAATCTATGTTAGAGTATTTGTTTTGCACAGGGCAGCACTTCTTTTTGCTTACTTTGTAGTGATGCTTTTACATAGGAACAGAGGGACTAATGACAGCTTTTGACTCATCTGATCTAGTCCTCCAAAACAGTAATTCTCAAGCCCTGAAGAAAGGTAAAAGCACTGAACTTCAATGTTTGGGTATTGGTTCCTACCAAAGACTGGGATGAAATGTAGGGAAGAAAGCTGTTTTCTTGAGCTGGAAAGACAGTTCTGAATGTTGAAGACAGAAGACACAAGCCTCCTCCTTTCAAAAATTTATTTTCTTTGAGAAAAACAAACAAACAAGCAAACAAACAAAAAACACACACACACACAAAAAAAGCCCCAAAACAAAAACCCCAAATCCTTCTCAATATTTACTAGTGAAATAATGTTTCAAAAATCCAGAAAGTGTCCAAGTGCCTATTACTCTAGGCTCCAGGGGAGTAAAGTGGGTTTTAAAGTACTCCTTTTCAAGAACTCCAAAATTATTATGGAAGTCTTTGCTTCCTCTATTTTCTGATTCTGAAAAGGAACTAGAAAGTCGTTGCTTCATAGAAGTCTAAGGTCCATAATTTGGGCGGGCATTGCAGGGATTTTGAGTCTTAGTGGACACATATTCAAAAAGTTGAGAGCTGAGTTAGAAACTTGACAAAGATAGAACCTTGTAAGATTTTCAGGATTTCCTATGTTCAGCTGAAGCAGGAAAGAATTTTTTTCATGTCTGTTCCCATTTTTCCAAAGAGAATATGAAACAAAGTTACCTTTCTCTTCTTTGAGTTTTAAATTAGCTGTATCTTTTGAACTAGTTCATCTTCAGGTTGGCTTTCATTTCAAATGATCTGCTATTCCTTTGCAAATTCAATTCAAATCTAGAAATATTCTGATCAATGTAAATGTATAATCAGAAGAAGGTTCATCTTCACTAAGTATATTATACAGCACCTGAAACTGAGTTCTCTTTTAGAGAAGAAAAATAAAGGACTATAATAATAATAATGCCTGCTTTTATTTGCTCTATAATATTTTAATAAAATAAATTATTGCAAGGTAATGAAGCATTCCATTGGAAAGAAAGAGGAAAGGAGATAATGTGAGTACAAAAATTGCACAAGAGGAAATCGATACAAATTGTCAGTGCTCTTTATAATCTATGCACCAAATCATGAATTTTTCTGCTAGGACTTTTTAGGTTTAGAAGTGCCATGTAAATAATTTTCACCAATTTTGATGGAAGAACTGTAGGACTTTGGATGTGATTTAGGTGCCTGGTATCTTCCCACTCACTTTGGTGAAGAAAGAATAGACAGGAAGGCGTAGTTCTTTTAAGCTAAACCAGGTAGAAGTAGATGAAGTTGCACCTGTTTACAACAATGTGGTTCTTGGCATGTGATAACCGTATCAGATAATACAGGGAAAGACAACAGAATCATGCATAGTTACCTTTGGTATCTGGTAAATGCCAAGAACAATTCAAAAATTCCTCTAAGATTGCTAGAGATAGTCAAGCCAAATTGTTTTCTCTATTTCGTGAAAAAACAACTTTCTTCTATAAAAGAAGTAAGGTGATTGTGAGAAAGAATTGTCTGAAATAGACTGAAAGAATTATCAATCTAAGTTTCATATCTCAGCACTAAAAGAAACAACGAAATGAACATGTGAATTGCATTGGTTTGTTTGTTTGTTTGTTTTTTATAAAACAGGCATCTAACTAAAGAAGCCTCAACCTAGGCTCCTATTTTGGTAGGGCAATGGCCTTAAAAAAAATTACAGCATGACTGTATAAGCAGTGTGAGTTTCAATCTTATACTTGTGGATGGTAATTAAACAATATGAAGTTAGAAATCTTATATCCCAAGTCCTGGGCTCGCTATAGAATATAGGTCCAACTTAAAACAAGTACAAACAATAAAGGAGAGGTGGTCATATTTTCCATCTGAAATTCAGAACTTATTTTGAGCTGGCAAAAGCTACCTGTGATTAGCTGAACCAGACACAAATTTTGACGCATTGAACATGGTGAGAAAGGGTTAAATGTGTTCTCCTGGCTGACAAAGACTGATGATACCTCACCTAATCCAAATATGAGGGAAATATGAACAAAGAGGTGAGAAGAAGAAACTTGGTATGGTTTGAGCAGGCCTGAGACAGGACCCCTAGGGGCATTTAGGTCTGGCAAATGTTAATTAGTTTTTGAACAAAGGCAAGGCCCAGGAAAGGGCAAAGTGTTAACTCTAAGACAGTGACTATGGATATGACTTATGAAGACATGTACCTATTTCTCATTGATTTTAGTGGCATTTAAACAGGTACTTAAACGTTTTCTTTAATAGTGATAATTTTCTAAAGCAGGGACTTCAGTTCCTATGCTTTAGGAACAGATGGGTAAGAAGGTAACAAGTACATTTTTGATGGAAAACATTAGCTTATAAGAAAACAAAAAGCAGACTTCTTCCTGACATTGAGCGAAGGGCTTAAATAGTTATTTTATTAATATTTGCTGCAGGAGTCCTGGGTTGCATTTTTTTAAGGTTACCTTGGCCTTGAGAAGCAGTAACATCTGCTGGAAATATGATTGGGTAGTTGACTGAGCTCAGAAGCACTGAGGAAACCTGAGTTCTGACCAACTTTTCTCTACCCAACAGGCACAATGGCAGTCAGTGGAAAAGTTTATAGACCAAGAGAGAGTCTGGGGTGAGTAGATGGCATGGGGACAGTCTCCTCCTATCAAAGAACATAATCAAACCATGGAAACGTATCTTTAATAAAGCTTATGTATTAACAGGCAAAAATACTTTTCTCAAGAAAAACATCTTTCTGTGGAATACTTCTTTTAGTTGGTCAGGCAAGCCTGATTACTGCTGAATGTGGTAGAGAAATACTGCTTGCTGCTGTGAAAGTAAAGAGATAATAAGCTCCTAGAAAATTTCTGTCTCCTGGACCTGCCGAGTGAACTTGAAGGTTCTGCAGGTATATTGTACCTGAGGTGTCCAGCTCAAGACTGGACACAGGAAAAATAACAGTCTTATCAACAAAAATACTTACTCTTAGGGTAAAAGTTCACATAAACAGCAGAGATTTAACTAATGACTGTTTGTACAAACACTCCTGGGAATGGCTTTTTATATGTGAATGAAAAAAATCAGATCACAGCAGATGACAGTAAACAAACACAAATGGTCTCAAAACATAGCCGGAAATTATATTTTTCCATATTAAGATTGAGAGTGTCCAAACAGCATTACTGCTGATGCTGAAAAAAATATGCCTTTGATAAAGGTGATAAGGTGTTCTATTTTCTTTTGATCGAGCTTCATATTACCAAATTACATTTTCAAACTAGAATGTTTATACACAGTTATTCAGGAAATCAGCATTTAAAAAAGATCTACACTGGCCAAAACAGCTAGGCTAAAAGTGGATATCACAGACAAACTCTCATGTTGGTTACAGACAAAGAGCTCAGGAAGAGCTCAAATACAAAAGAAGATGGTGATTGTAGACTTTTTTTCCTTCTGAGTTGTTGGAGATGGACATGTAGGGACCACTGACTTATTATTAAGGTTATTAAATAGCACTTGCATTCTTTTAGAAGAGAAGAGGAGGCTGAAAAAAAGCCAAACCTAAGTAGTTAGAATTAAATTTTTAAAACGTAAGAGAAAACTCTTTCTTCACATACATGAAAAAAAATCTGTACTGTGGTAGCTAATAGCATATGAACCAGTGAGCTTTGACATTTGAACAAAAAGATGATCCTACTTTGAAGAGTCAGATCCTGAAGTTTTTGCTCAGTTTTCCCTAGGAATAAGCATTGACGCCTTGGCATGACAAAGAATAAAAAGTGGGTGAGGGAGGGAGAGGAGAGGAGAGGAGAGGAGAGGAGAGGAGAGGAGAGGAGAGGAGAGGAGAGGAGAGGAGAGGAGAGGAGGAAGGGGAAGAGGGTGGGATGGTGGGGGAGGGTAGAGGAATACAGATTTGGGGTGGAATTGCACAGGTTTGTGGCTGACCTGTTACAGAGCAGCAAACCTCATTCACTTTGGGTGGCCTGTAAAGTTATCAAGTACAATGAAGTACAATTAAGTGAAACTACTTGTTAAGTGCTTTTAAAGAACAGACAGAAGTCATTAGTCTTTGCTTTACTTCAGTATGATTTCCGAAATTGGCACAAGAGCCTATGTGAGTGGAAGAACAATTGGTAATTTCTAAAGAATACTAACTTTCCCTCCCCCCAAAAAAAGAAAAAGAGAGAGCAAGGTAGGGAGGAAGTTTTAATCTCCAGTGATTTGCAGAAAACATAATAGAGGGAAATGTAAAAGCCTATGTCCTTGGATCTGGATCTTGATAAGTATGATATGAAGATTTAAAAGAAACCCCACACAACAATTTATTTTCCACTTCCTTAAACAGTGTTTCTGAAGTCCTCTTTCATCTGTTTACATGGACACACCCTGTTAGACTCCAACCTCCAACAACACTCTCCCTGAACTTATGAAATTTTATACTCTCAAAACACTCATCCTATTTGGCCATGAGAGCTGCAAATGTCGTACCAGGTGCATGACACATGGTTAAGCTATCACACTTCATAGCATAACTTTTGTATATATGAAAACTCTTTATCTTAGAAAGGAAAAGGTGATAAGATTAAATGTCCTTCACAGAGGTCTAGGAAAGGTGTTTTTTCTGAGCTTATGCAGTATTCCAGGACTTGGCCCTTATTGCCTTAGGTATTCAGACCATAATCCTTTCCCTTTGGTTTAACTATTTAACATATAAGTTCTAGACAATGATTGAACAAAAGCATTTAGTTCTTGTATTCTCTAGCAGTTATGCAATGAATGACATGGTAGATACTGATGTGATTCGTAGCACACAATACTTGTTCACTAAATTGCAGCATCACATGGGGTATGTTGATGCAGATTCTTAGTGAAGTTACCTCAAGATGTATTGTTTTAAAAAGTATTGACTTTAAAAGGAAAAGAGTATCTTGTTTCAGAGTAAAACAGTGTTATTGTTCTAGTTGTTTTTCCAGATGCCTGAAGCACTTTGTGGCATAGTTACTCTTGCCACAGGGATGGTCTGTCTATTCTGTGGACTACAGGCCTCTAGATTTTCATCTTAAAAGCAATGGAAACTATGCCTAGAATTTTACATTAGGAATGATTGTTCCCATCAGTCAAACTGTTTCATTACAATGTACACTGCGTGACTTTGATTGCAAAAGACACTCTTAAGGGCTTATTCTTATTTCTAATTTGCTAACCACTATACCGTCATGTATATGGATTATACATATATTTTATATAAACATATATATACATACACACCCCTAAACACAAAGATATATAAATGTAAAGAATGCACTCACACAAATATATAATTCATAAATTTTATGTTGTATTTATATTATATATAATATGTATATTTTAAAATTACACACTATCATATATATATGTAATAATTTCAAATGGAAGGACTTGATCCAGTTGTCTTTATTTAAATAAAACATTTTAGTCTAAGTACAAAAGGATCTTTTTCCTCAGTGAAGACTGAAGAATGTCTGAGTTGCACGGATAATAAATATTTATTAAACGTGAATGTTAAGAGCAAGATAGAATGCTTAGAGAATCCATAGTTCTAATACTCAAAGTGTTATTGAATCACTAAATGCAGCAAATACAGGACCACCAACACAAACTGGCAACTGGATTTTTTGGAGGGTGTTTATTTCAGAAATACTTATATAGTAAAAAGGTTTATGAACGGAATGGAAAGACTTTCTGGAATGGATTGTGCAATGCTGTGAAAATTAAGGTTTCTTTGTCATTACTTCAACTTTAACCCTTGTTATACCTCCTTTTCCCCTTTTTGGAAATCCTTGACTAAGACTAAGATGGGTGAAGATGCATTCTGCATGATGATGCAGTCACTGTGCCACCCGAGAAACTTCCACAAAAAATTTTAAGTGCTCTTCCCTTCTTTTATCTCGTTGACAGCCTTTTAGGAATTGCACTCATTCATGAGCACAACCTCTCTCCATCCCAAGAAACTGTTGTCCTTTGTTTATTGTGGAGAATGATGCAACTGATTGACAGAAAATTTTCCTACTCCAGATTTATACTGGCTGACTACCTTATTCACTTTGTTCTTTAAAAATAATGCATTATTCATAATGATGCTTTCAAATCTGCTTTAATCTCCATTTATGTGATGAAGTATATTCAGCTGTGAACAATCTTTCATTTAGCTTCAAAATAATCCAGCATTAGGCAATAGTTTACAGGGGCTTATTAACACAAGTTTCAGATGATTTTGATCAAGATAATCTCTGTTAACAGCTCGTCTGTTTATTACACAGTATTTTTTCCTCCTGTAGTATGTTGGTTTCTTCTTTCTTTGCATCAGGTGCAGTAAATTGAATAGAGATTACTTGCATGTGCTATAAATAAATAAAAAAACCAAAAGGGTTCAATTTCTTTATTATTGTCTTCTTCCCTAGCCAGTACAACCTTATTTAAACACATGTATGATTTAGTTGCAATCTTCCACTGTGAGCTTTGCAGCATGGATTGCCTATATTTCTTCTTCATGTCATGTTAGTGCAATGTGAGAGTAATTAATGACTGAACACTCTTGGTGTAACTATACACCAGAATTCAAGGGGTTTATGTTTATTTCAGTTTTGAACAATAGTAGGAAGAATAAGACAACATCCCACTAATTTAAAATATTCCTTGGTTCTGAAGAACGTCTGAGCACCAGGGACAATGCTATTAGATTTTTATTTAAAAAAATACATTAATATATGCAGAAGACTACTAGTAGTCAGTATATTATGGTATAATCAGTTTCATCTAAAGGAGGAGAAATCCTTTAAAGGCTAAAATCACTTAATAAGATGATGCTCCACCCCATTGAACATTTTATTATTTGACAACTGTCTATTTATTATCTTCTTTCCCCAAATCTGAGTACAAGTTAGAATTGATGGCTTTTATGGCTTTATCCACGCATGAATGCGTAGACATGCATGAAAATCATTTTAACCATTCATGATGTTCAGAAGATAGAGTGTGCATTTTGAGGAAATATCTTAGCTTCCCCTCTCTCTTCCTAACCCCTTGCTGAGACGGAACATTTTGTGCTATGTTTCCAGTAAAAATAACACTGTAGGATCTTCCTTGCCAAAAACCTAGAATAACACCCTTGCCTTCAACATTTTAACTTCATCCCTATTGCTACTTTGAAAAGTGAACATTCTCATTTAATTGGACTGATACTTGCATGTATTGTATGCTTACTTTTTACCAGTAATGTTCTTTTTATTATGACTGGATGAAAATCTATGAATTTTCCATGGTTTCTCAGTGGAAAATGATTTAGGATTTGTTTTTGAAAGTTTCTGCTGCCTATGAAAACATTCCAGTATCAAACTGGAAAAGTTCATGTAGGGAAATGCTTGGCTAGTGCCCGAGTTGTAGCTTAGGTAACCATGCTGACTTTTCTATGAGTCGGGCTTCCCAACCTGACTTCACTGTTCATGGTACCTGGTGGCCTTGAGACCACCAGAATCTTTTGCTGAAGAAGGAAGACTTCTTGTGAAGATTCTTAGATGAAATCCAAGTTGTCTTCAGGAAAAAAGTGGGTATGTTCAACCTCTGAACTAAAAATGCTATGTAGAACACGGTAAGGGTTCCAAATGGAAAAATATTGCTTTGGAATTTTCCACCCTAAACTGGAGATTTTCATGAGAAGTAACAGGGAAGGAGAGAGCCACACCCCACCCTGCCCCCACCAAATCAGCTCAGAGATAATATTATCACATTTTATTTCCAGCAGCACTGCTAAAACAGGGCAGTTTTGGGAGAATGAGTGAAAGTCTCTTATTTTCAGTCAATCACCTCCAGAACAGTCTGATAATTCCTATTAGTTGCATTCTGCAACTGTCAGTGTATATGTTAGTCCCACGTCTTTGAAAGAACATGCCAATCCCTGTTCCACTGCTTAGCCTATTTGAGAAGAGAGATTATTTACCTGTCCTCTCAAGGGTCAAAGAGAGTAAAGCATGAGCAGATGAAGGGTACTGCAGAGACAACTAACAAACTTTTGGTTCGTAAACCAAGCCCATGTGAGATAGGTTAAAAAGAAATAATACAGACGGAAATCCCAAGCCTGTTTTTTTTCTGATAGTTTTAAAAGCAGAACTCAGTAGTGAACGCTACCGGATCATATCCTATGTTTCTGTGACTAGGACTTAATCATGACATCAAGGTTATATGAGATCCTTAATCTGTGTACACAGATGCGACTGATTTGAACACTCATGTATGGTTACTGCCCTTCTCATACCTCATAAATGCATATGGGAAGAGCCAGGAACTCTGCCTATGTTCCTTAAATTTTCTGCTTCAGGAATCTTCACCAGGGCTAGGGCTCATTTCTGCTCTGAGCTGGAGATGAACTGTTGTTCAGCTATTGTATGGCTGAGTAAAGGAAACTGTAGTACCATATTTCCTTTCCTCCGACATGTTAGTAGAGCTGTTCAGTTAGATATAGATGGACTGGCCACATGGCACTCAGGCATGACAGAGCCTGCATTATGCTGTAAGCAGGCAAATGAAGGAGCAGTTCTTACCTGTGAGGTCTAGTTGCTCCAATTGCTCATTTTTGATTAGTTTTGCTCTGCTCTGCTTTCACCATCAGCTGGATTTGTAATTCCCATCAGCTGACTCAAGCAAACGTTACAGTTGTATTCCTCACACACACCCCCCTGAGAAGCTGGAATGAAAAAAGTTGGGGTAGCTTGGTTACTAGCACAGATCCAGATTACATCTCAGCATTTGTGTTTAGAACATTATTGCCTTCTTCAGCATTTTAGAGAGATTCATTGCTGTTGCTTTCTGATGGACCTGATACAGTCAATTTCCAATGTACAGAGTAGTGATTCCATTGGGAAATACTACTGTATGACAAATAATTAGAGTAAGGCTTGTATTTTTCAAGTGTGTTGGTCATTCTTTTTTTTTTTCTTTGTATTTTCAACCGGAAAGTTTTCTCCTGTGAAATGGGAGGCAAAAGTTCCGGCTAAAGTACTACCTCTTGTTCTGTGCGCAACAATTTTATCTGATCTTCTAACCCATGCTTCATGAGCAATAGTGAGTAAAGTATCACATTTCTTTACAGCTCTGTCTGGACCACAGTGATAATGATCTCTTCTTGTGAAGATATCTCTTGCAAGGCAGCTGCTCTCCTTCACTGTGGAATCTGCCATACACTCCTCTCCAACTACATTCACTGTATGATTAATAGTATTTGGTGCCTAGCCATAGATCCTACGTTTTGGACATATACCTTTCTTACCATCTTTCTTTGTTTAACATACCTTGGATAGCACTAGCTAAAAACCTGTTTCTTTTTTCACAATCTCTTGTGCTATTTACCTTAGAATCCGCTTATAATATACCACTTCCTTTTCTTTACTTTTTTAGAGAAAAAATGTCCATGTGGTTCATTTCTCTATTTCCTTCGTTATACTACCTGCCAAGAGAATACACTTGATTTGGTTTTGGAACTTGCTTCCGTTTCCAGTCAGTCCCGTATGTACCTTAAATAATATTTTTTACTTTTTTATCATTATATATCCCTATTTCATACTGGTTTTGATGGTCGGTAGCCCAGCCAGTTTTCCTTTTCAGTGGCTTTTCTATCAACAAAATGAATATACAGTGGAAGTCCAGTACAGCCATTATTATACAGCAGCAGACAGTTGTTACTGAGGTGTTAAAAACAGCCCATTATCACTTTACTTCCACTATTTTCACTACAGTCCCCGGTTTCTGGGGTTAAATGCCAAATGAAAATGTAAAGTTTTGTCTGTTGTATGTTCACAGTTATGAAAGAGATGTTTGAAACATGACACATTATTGTAGAAGCAGAGAAGTCAGAAAAGAAAAGAAGTATAAAGATTCCAATTTTTTGTAATGTCTTCATTTTTGGAGAACTCAGGATTTCTGAAGGTAACTGACAATACTGTGTCCTTGACAGAGTTTTCTGGAGGTCAGGTAGCAACTCAGCCCAGTAAATGGCTGTCTGTGACCGTTCCTGACACTGGTGCCTATGGACTTCAAAGAATAAAATATCAAGGTATGTAAATAAATCATAGGAGCCAAAGGTGTAGATTTAAAAAAAAAAAAAACCAACCCAAAGCAAAAACAAACAACACAAGCCTTTCCCTTATGAGTGACAGGGCCCTTTCACACTTCCTCCTCCTGAATGCTGGGTTAAAAGAGCAGCTGGGCCTCAGACACATACCATGTACTTTCCTTCCCTTCCCTTGTTCTTTATTAATGAAAATATTTGGATAAAAAGGGATCCTTGTTTCCCAACAGTTCATCCGCCTCTCCTGTTTATTCTCTACCTGGTGTCACACTCCTCTGAGTTTTGGCAGTGTAATAATTTCCATAGCAGTCCTGCTGTGATGTCACAAATAGAGGATTAGGATTTCAGATTTTTAGTAAGTAGAAAAAGAAAGATGAATACTTACACAAATACTCTGTCTTCAAGTAAATATCCTTAGTAATGTACAATAAGGAAAGAAAAACAGGGGAAATCTCTAATACCTTGGCAGAACTGTATAAGAACAGTATAGCTTTTTCAAACTTTTCCACACACTCCCAGATGGACTTCAGGAATGCCATTGCCTTTTGTTTTTATCCTCTGTTAGGAAGCTGGTTCTGTATTTTTTGGGCAGAAGAAAACCCTTGGCAAACTTTCAGGCTTCAATGAATTAGATTTTAAGGACCTTTTTGTAATGCTAAATGGCTGGATCCCACCTCAAATATAGGGCTGGATTCCCAAAATAAATAGTGCAGAGAGAATTCCTCTCAGATGGAGGCAGAGCAAGGTGGGTATGAGGTGGACTGGGGAGAGCCAGAGAGTGCTGCTGCTCAGCATGTTTAGGGCTTGGGGCTGTGAAAAAGCATCAGATGTGGTTCTAAGGAGGCCATCAATTACAGTAGTCTTTAAGGTTATTCTAATCTGCATTGTGCATCGCACATTTCTCTAAAACAGATAGGTGGGTTAGACAAATTGGGTGGGTTAGTCAAGCACATAAATAATTGAGCTTGTAAGATTTTAATTAAAAGCACTATGAAGCCTATGAAGCAATTAGAGTTTGAAACCATGAATACAAACCTCCAGGTGTACCTTACATACCTCCGACGCAAGTTAAAAAAAAATCACTAGGGGCTTAGTACGTTGCTATCAGTATTCCCATGGGGTAGTTGTTTATTCTCCAAGTAATCCCTTTGAAACTGAGAATGTTTAGAACAGCAAAATCTGTTCTAAATAGCTACCAGCAACTGACCAGGTGGCAAATAAGAACTCTCTGAAAAATTATGCTTCCATATTTTTCTCATAACTGTGTTACAACTAAAATAAGGCTTTAAGTGAGGTGTATAATTACTATTGCCAGAATAATATTTCAGTGCTAGCTATCCAAGTCATAGCATTTCACATCACTTCAAAGATAGGATGGTACAACTGTAGCCCTTAGGAAATCTGCATTTGTTCCTGATTGAAGTTGTAGCATCCCTGAGACAAAAAAAATACTGAAATAAGAAGCTAAACATAGGCTAGTTTTAAAACCTGCAAAATATAATGTGCTGTTTTCCATGGAACATGAACAATAACGTGTTCCACTGCACTGTTACAGATACAGTAGGAACAGAATTTTTAAGATTTGGTTAAAAGAACCAGTATGCAGTTTAAAAAGACTGGTATTTTACATAGTATATTTGATTTTCCAACAGTGATAATGTCTTACATGAAACGCTTCTCACCAAAGCACTGAATGGCTTACTCCAGAGGCACATTTGAGATATTCTGAGATTGATTATTTTCTTACTTACATTGGAGTGAAAAAAAGATACCGAGCATCTGCTCTAAGGGAAAACTAGGTCCTTAGTGCTTAGTACATTGCTGTGTGTATGCAGTCTCTTATATAAGTTCAGTAGACAAAGCAAGGTATAAGGTCAATACATTCTGCTACTATGGCTGCGCTCCACAGTTCTGGTCAGCCTTGTACCAGAAACAAACTAGAAGCATGCTGTGTTGCAGCATGTTGGTAGATGCAAGAGCTTCCAGGAACTCCTTCTTGTATCCTTCTGCATCACTGGGCCAAAGTTGCCTGCCTACCTGTATGGCTGCTTTTTTATTTCCATTTTAGAATACAAGATGTACACACCGGATAACCTATCTGCTGTTAAGGAAATGAGTCATAATTTTCTGAAAATAAAGCACAAAAATAAAAGGTAGCCCTTGAGTGGACTGGATAAACAGTCTGCTACCATCTATTTCAAGCAGGTTTTCAGGACTGCATTTGCATTTCATGTATATATTACATGGACAAATTAGTAACATTGTGATGTGTTTATTTATGCATGCCTGTAGCAAGTTATTCTGTAATTTGCCCATACATATTTTGTCTGCGTATACAATCATTACAATTATATTTACAAATTAATTAAGTATTCATGCACACATGTGGGATAACTGTATACACAATTTTTTTACTATTGGGACTATACATTTTTTTTCAAGTGAACATTTCTCTAATTCATTTATCCACCCAATTTGCATAAAGCCTTCCTTCTGGGTGAGTGCTATTGTAGCCTGCAAATTACTTTGTTCTTATCTAGACTAGAAAATATGTTTGCTGGCATTCGTACAGCTCTATCTATACACCAACTTGTATAATCTGGCAATGTTGAAACACTCACACCTTCTCTTCATTACACTTTCTATTCCTGATGGTTAGAGTGCAAAGCCCTCAAAAGCTGAGATATTCCCTCTAGCAGTTCAGATATGGCAGTATAGTCTAATCAACCAAACATTTCCACAGCTTTTGGGGTAGTTTTCTGGCTGACATTGAATTCTATGTTACTATAGGTGAATTTACAATGGTTAATATTACTAGTTCAAAGCTAGCCTGTTTTTCCCTACTCTACGCTAATCATGATCATGTAGACATGTGCAAAGACAGGGAAGAAAAAAAAAGGGAGAATTTAATGTCACTGAGGGCATTTGGGGACTGGTTGGTTTTGGGTTTTTTGGGTGGGGACTTGTGGTTTTTTTTCTTCTTTTATAAGAAATTCATTTCTTGGTATAAGGTGCTGTTTCAAAGACAGGGAGATAAGGGTAAAAATGATAGCTGAGGTGAATTTTGAAGTAGCATTAAATAGTTTTCTCTGCTGTCTCAGAGTGGAAGAATCTGTTACTTGTAGATCCATTACATACTGGCAGGTGGGGGCAGGTGGGAATTGCAGGTATGTGGCCTTAAGCCATGGGGTAAACCCCTCTGTACAGGCACCTACTGCTGATAAGTTGTGTGCCACCATAGCTCCCTGTTTCCCTTACCAGCTCCTCTTAGCGCCTGTTCCATATACGTAAGCAATCTCACTACTTAATGTTTTCTGCTCAGGGAACAGGAGCAGACCAAGACAGAATGAAGTAGGGAGCACAAGCTCAGCAGAAAGGGAAAAGTTACTGAGACATTTGTGTAGCGAGTAGACGATTGAGGGCTATAAGACACATCCCAGATTGGGTGAAGGTAGAAAGGGTCAAGAGGTTGAGAGTGTAAGAGGAGAATGATGACAAATGGGCATGGTGTTGAAGTGGGGAGACTGAGGTTGCATGAAAAATGGACATGAGAAAATAAAATTAACTTATATGCCTTTCTGTAAACTTGTGTTAACTAGTGTATTTTCAGGGACTGCAGGTGCATGACTACCACTCACAGCAAATAATCAAAGTGTACTGTGGAAGCCCTGGTATAATTCTGGTTCTTTAATTGAAGGAAATTTGGTAAAGAAATTGGGAATTATTTGTTCACAGTAACCAAATTATCAGACAGCAGTAAATACTTCAAAGTCCCCAGTCTTTCAGAATCAGACTTGGGAAACAGGATATGGGTTTTAGCATGCTGAGTAGGGAAAACCACTACATTTATTTAGACAACATGAAAAATAACAGGAAAGTAAATTTCTCATGGTGTCAAGAATCCCCAAGGATTTAAAACAGGGATCATCTTTCCACAATAACACGTCTGCAGGTGCAGATGGAAAGGTCTTTGAGTAGGAGGCACAGAGTAGATTTTTCTTAACTATGGACAATGCAAGAATATATGTTTTAAAAGTCAGAGAGGATCCCATATGATTTTTGGGTAGTCCTGGTTTGGATTATATTGAATAGCTTGCTACCAGCAATTCCTGTTTTAGTAGAATTCATTTAACTGTTTATTCCTGAAAGGTTAGACTTCAAAAATCCTGCTTATGTCTCATGTGGTGCTGAGGTGCTACACGGAACACAAAGTCAGCTTAAATTACCTTTGTAGATGTGTACCGATATGTTGCAGGTCGGCGTGTTAATGATGTTTGTGCAGAAAAAGCGGCTGCTGCAAGCTGCACTTCAAGCCTGAAGCTACACAGGGCCATTATGGGAATCAGTGCTCCCCAGAGAGGAGATGCATACAGTTTCACCATCTTCCCTTTTGCTGTGGAAAGAGGGGGTGCCATAGAAACTACTCTGTTGTTTCTGCTGCTTTCTGTTGGTTCTTTATTTGAGCTTCAAAACAATATTGTTCAAAGAAAAAAATAGCCTAATGTAATTCCAAAAATTTACTATGTGTAGTGCCTCCCAAAAGTCTTAAATATTGAGGACTTCCCTGCTCAGACTCGACTTCATGGATTTTAGAGGACTTCTCTGAAGGGGGAGATTTCCTTTTGAACCCTTGCTATAATATTGCCTCCTATGCATTACTGCTGCTCATTCCCAAAATACCTGCATTACAGTGGTCCTGCTTGCAAAATTTTAAAACTCTTTTGCTATGAAATAGCTACACCAATATTAAAATACATCTATTTAAAAGACCTGTAAATCCTACAGCTTTGTAATGGTAATAGACCCATTAAACTGGACTTTGCCTGCAGCTCCCACTGAGGAAGCAAACTGAGAAGTGTGCAGGCAGGGCGGTTCAGGGAGCAGAAGTCTTTTCTGGAAAGCAGAATGAAGTTGTTACATTTGGCAAGGTTGGAGGTTCTTTAATTTCTGACTGAAGAATCAATCCTTGGATGACCAGAGGAGCTGGATTTAGGCTATGTATTCCTATAACAGCCTGTCTGACAGCTTGTTTCAGAACATCGTCCTTTTGGTTTTTAATTGAAAAGGATCAATGAGAAAAAAAAACAGACTAACAGTATCTCAGAACTCATGGATTAAAGGACCTGAAAGAAGAGAATTTATTTGGTGAGGAGATAGTGCTGCTGTGGGTTTCTGTCATTGCTGTATTTTTTCATCAGGCAGCTCCTCCTTCTCTCTCACCTTCATGAAGTCACATATTGAGATTCTCTTGGAAATACAGTCCTTGTCCTGTAATGGTTTGGTTGCTTTCATGTCTGCTTCTCTTTCATTACTCTTCTCTTTTACGAATTACTATAACCATAACTAACTTTGTTCTGAGCATAATTGTGTCTGGGAAAAAAGTATTTGGGTCTAAAAATCAGAAGAATGTGGATCTTTATGATGCCAGGTTTACTCTATTTTATTTTAAGAGGAGAAATGTCATTTGAAGAGAGAAAATCAGGGTTCTTACATTTTTAGAACTTGCTGAGGTCCTTTCATGGGCAGCAAGTTAGTTTCTAGGAGACACAACTATTATTTCATTTTCAAGTTATTATCAAGTGTATTCAACTAATCATCAAATTTATTGTGTTTACCATAGGAAATATCCTTGTGGTTTCAAGCTGTCCTGAAAAAGTATTGTTTAGATGAACTATAGATCAATACAGAACCACTGTGAGCTGTTCAATGAAATATTTTCATTGGTTTCAGTGGAAATTTAAGTGAAGTATTAAGAACAATTCCTGAGAAGTTCTTAGCATGAGTTCTGTCTGATTTTCTTTCAATTTTTTTCAATTTCAGAGTGCTTGCTGTATGTTCAGAACCTAAATCCCTTTTGGACTGTAACTCGTGGTCTTGGTCATAAAGAGAATAAAATATATTCTTGCCTTTCAGTGTCCAACTTTATGTTTTGGGGCATTTTTATAAAAGTGATATAGCTATCTATGTCTCTGTATTTGTAGTCTGATCTGTCAGAGGAGAGTCCTTAAGCCAGTGTGTAGCCTCTCTAAGCCTCTTGTATCATCAAATTTTGAGAGAGAAAGAGCTAGCAAAGAAACATGTATTTCTAAACATACATTGACTTCAATGAGGCCAAGACATTTAACGTATTTTAACTTAACTAATACATCCAATACAGTAATATTATAAAACTATTAAATGCTGTCCTAACTGTGGAAACAGTAGTGATTATAAATGTTTTTCTTTAGTTTTTCTTTTTAAAAGTTTGCTTTCACAAATCAGCACACTACATCATCTTTTTTTTTGAGAGAGAGAGAACTGTGTGAATCAGGAAGTTGTATTTTAGCTTTCTAGCAGTTTGATGCTATCAGAACTTTGTCTCTGAAAGTTCAGCTTCATAGTTTAAATGTTCTATAGGCCATATTGAATTATTTTTTTTAATAACATCAGGTGAAATTGTAGTTACCTTAGTGTATTTTCTATTAAAATCAAAGGTAAATAGAAACATCTGAGCTAAATATTTTTATGAAAATATTTTCTGGTATTTCCTTTAGTGCAGACAATATAATTTTTCATCATTGTGCTGAAGAGTAAGAATTAGAAAACAAGTTTAAATTGCCTGTTTTCATTGGTCAAGATGAGAATAAAATCAATCAAATGGTTTAAGAATTACATTTATGATTAGAATGTTAGTGCACTTTAGCAAGTTACCCATAAAGCCAAACAGCATACAGTAAAGGGATTCACAATGTGATCAACAGAAAAAATATAATGCTCGCAAGTCATAAGAAATTTTGCACTATGGAAATGAGTCATTTCATCAAAAGGAGCCAGCGGGAATTCTAGACCTCTAAGGCTAGTCTTATTTTTAAGAGGTGAAGTGTGTATATTAGTAATTTACTTCAGAATTGCCTACAGTAATGAAATTTTGAAAGTGTCTATTATAAATTTGATGTGGAGAGACTGCAGAGGTTAGGCATGAATTAATGTAGAAGAAATGTATATGAACTCTGTGTGCACCCTAAGTTGCTTTATTGAGCAAGCTGTGATGGGGACTGAACGCTTGCTTAACACTGTCGGCAACCTAAATGAAACATCACGTATTGCTTTACCATCAACAGCAGACATGCTGCTATATTTCTCTAGTACAATATGCTGTAGGGATTTACCTACTTTCAAATCCAGTACATGCAGTGATACCTGCAGAAAAACACTGATGTGCCTTTACTGCAAAAGGAAAAAAGGCTAAAGCAGAGGAAGCAAGACTGCTTAAGTATTTGAGTAGTGTTGATGCCAGTTTTTCAAGATTCTTGGCAGTGTACAAGGCAAACTACTGAGAAATATAGAGCCCAGCAGTAGTGACTGCATGGTGTCACAAATGAGGACTTGTTTTGAACATTGGATGGAAATATTTTTCTTAGTGCTCAATCTGCAGCTTTCACTGCTTGATGTGCCACAAGGAAGGATTCCTACCTTATACTATTGCTATCTTACTCTGAAGAATATCCAGACTGATAGTATTAGAGAACGAGTAACGTTTCTATGATATCCATGAAGAACAAAACACCAAATCCACCTCAGCATCAGAAAAAGAATTCCTCATATTGCCCTTTAATTTGGACTCTAAACTCTTTTTGCTCATGTTTGCACAGTAATGTCCTCATTGAAAATTTATTCCATATCTTGGAACTTCCAGGTGCTCTGGTAATGCAAGTAACAGTTTTATGTAGGAATATCCACAGTAATAGTTCTCTAATTTGCGTTAAAAAAGGGGGAAAGAGCTCAGAGACTATTAAACAGCCTTAGCAGACAAAACCACTTTTCTATATGCGACTGAAAGATTTTCTCTCTTTTTCATGCTAAATAGTACTTGTTTGTTAGTGGTCATATTCAGATATCTCTTAATAGGGAGGGTTATCCATATTAAAGAATATGGGATATCAAAGACACTCAAGATGTAGGAATACTTGAGAATACCAATAGATGAAAACTTGGATATGCGCCAGCAATGTGCGATCACAGCCCAGAAGGCCAACCGTATCCTGGGCTGCATCAAAAGAATTCTGGCCAGCAGGTCAAGGGAGGTGATTCTGCCCCTCTACTCCACTCTGGTGAGACCCCACGTGGACTTCTGCATCCAGCTCTGGAGTCCCAATATAAGAAGGACATGGACCTGTTGGAGTGAGTCCAGAGGAGGGCCATGAAGATAATTCGAGGGCTGGAGCACCTCTCCTATGAAGACAGGCTGAGAGAGTTGGGGTTGTTCAGCCTGGAGAAGAGAAGGCTCCAGGGAGACCTTATTGTGTCCATTCAATACTTAAAGGGCGCATATAAGAAATACGGAGAGAGACTTTTTACCAAGGCCTGTAGTGACAGGATGAGGGTTAATGGTTTTAAACTGAAAGAGGGTAGATTTAGACTGGATATAAGGATGAAGTTTTTTACTATGCGAGTGGTAAGACACTGGAACAGGTTGATCGGGGAAGTTGTGGATGCCCCATCACTGGTTGTGTTCAATATTAGGTTGGAGACGTGTTTGAGCAACCTGATCTAGTGAAAGATATCCCTGCCCATGGCGAGAGGGTTGGACTAGATGATCTCTAAAGGTCCCTTCTAACCCAAACTGTTCAATAGTACTGTTCTATGATACATGTCTGCTTCTCCATTCACAAGATTACAATCTGCTTCAGTTGTGATCTCCTGTTTTTTCCCCCATAACTTTGTTCTGGGAAATTGATTTGACCTGAAAAGTGTCAGATGAGTTACTGCTGCTGAGTAACAAGACGACTTGCCAGACCATGCTGCATAAAAGTGCTTTCCTTATTTAATTCATTGATTGTCTGAATAATGAGAAGAGGGAAACAATCAAGTCTTTACTGAGCAGCATTGAACAATACGACCATTGAGTAGGTTTTCAATGTAAAATATCACCTGAAGATTCCTTGTCTTTTAACAAAACTGATCATAAATCTCAAAACAAAAGAAAATGCTTATTGACCTTTTTCCTTGACCTCGGAGAATGCTGAATTGCATGGTTGAAATAAAACATGGATTTGGCTTTTTGTTTGAGATAGTACTGAAATACGATACTACTCCAACCTTCTGCTTTTGCACTTGCTGCTTAGATGAGAAGTGGCAGGCAAATAAGAAAATTTCTAGAAGAGTTTATCACTAGATATGTAAACAGGAAACTTTTGCCACACAGGGCACTGGTATGTTTACCATAACAGTGCGAAGGACACAGATTTGCAACATGGAGAAAGCTAGCTCCTTCTGTCAGGGCCTGGAGCTTTCTAGGTGGAGAGTTTATATCATTGACCTTTACCTGTGGAAAGCCTGTTGTCTCATATACTCTGTGGTGAAACGTTCAGCTTTTCTTATATGAAACCCTGCTTCAAATGTTATGTCAAAAAGAATACTTTACGTAAACAGATAAATTGCACAAGCAATTTGGATTTTATTAAGCTTGAGTTTCCCACTGAAGGTGATTTCAAGTGTAAATGTAGAGGTTTTTTCAGTTGGTATTAACAAAAACAAAGCATTAGTGAACCATCTTATAAAATGATAAATTGAAGTTTACCATAATTGAATTGTAGAGGTAATTGCACGTAGAAATATGAGAGGAACATATCCGGTACACTGAGGGAAGCTGTATTTCTGTAGGATACCTTTGACAATATTGTCCCTTATTCCCATGTGTCTATCCCAGTAGCCTCTGAATTCAAAAAGGAGTAGTAATCTGGATGACATTTTCTTGTTGTTGTTGGGATTTCCTGGGTTTAGCCTCCCTGTGCACTTGCCTTTCTGCTATAGCTGAGTGGAAGCTGTGACTAGACAAAATGAATTAAGTCTTGTGGGTTCTCCAGTTCTGTTCCGGCTAACATAAACTGTAATTTCACATTTATTTGGGGGGTTCATAGGACACATAAATGTAGCACTAACTAGTTCCACCAGATTCACAGCATTCTTGTGCCCAGGTACCAGCACAAGGCTGCTCTAAAAAGCCACAGAATCAGAACTGGTTTCTTCACTTTTCTTCAGGTAAGTAATAAAATGAAGTTGTTTTAAAATAAGCAAGGAAGCACAAACTTCAGAAATCCCAAGTCTCAACAAATAAAAAAAAACCCTCACAAAACTTCCTATGATAACTTAAGCAGCCATTTTTCAAGGTGATTCAGATGTATCAGGGCAGGGGGGCAGACAAAAAATTGTGTTACTCCCATTGTTTTAGGTATTTAAATCCCTTTAAAAATCTGGCCGTCAGTCACGTGTACTGTACTTAGGTATCAGAACACTTGCAATCATTATTTCTCAATCTACATTTTTTTCTGAAGTTCTTTAGGATATACAATTGCTGTGAATTCTGTACTTACCACATTTCATATGCTTTCCTTCCCACTGTCTTCCACATTTTGTTTACATCATTTTCAGGAACTGGAGAAAGGCGTGATTTTCAACAGGATGGAAAAAAGTTGGATACTGGATTTGAAGACCTTAGCATTTGTCATTGTTTAAGAAGCTAATAAATCATCAGATATTCAAACTCATTCTACAGTAAGCCCCAGAGATTTTTCAATCTCCATTCCAAATTCTTCTTTGTCAGTGTCATCATAGTTGTTAGCTGTTTGCAGTAGCAATAGCAATCTGTCTTCACATACTTGGTATCGAAATATTCAGTGGTAAAAAATTCAGATAAAAGGGAATTAGAACTCTTCAGATGATACAGCTGGTATAAGTTTAACTGCAGAAGTTTTCCAGCAGGAACCTATGTGTGTCAGCATTGGTTGCAACTGTTCAACCTGTTTTTTTACTTTTCTAAGAATATGTGTAACAAAGTGACTGGAGTAAAAAGAAAAATTTCTCACATATGGCAAGCGAAATTAAAATTGAACAGACCTTTTTAAAAAGTTTATTTTAAAGAAAAGCACGACAGAAGAGCTCTGTAGAGATCTCGGACCAGTGTGGGAGAGAGACACTATGCTTTGTTTGATTCCGGTGTCATCTACTCAAGTTTCACTGTAGCATGAGAAGATAAAGCAACTGGAACAGACTTCAGAGTAAAGTGAAAAGAAGATGCAGCAGCTGGTAGCAGATTTTAAGTCCAAGGCTATTCTGGTTGCTAAAATCTCTTTAAAGTATTTATCAAAAGTACCAAATGACAAAAATGTCAGGATAAATCTCATGGAAACTTCTGAGAACTGGAACTTTCTTAATGGAAATTACTGAGTTTACAATGTGATGTCAAATCAGCTAACGTCCACACAGTTCTCAGAAGCGAAAGGTACAGTAGTATGTTTCCCAGCAATAGACAGAACTTTTTCCTGCTTTGTTATATCATTTAGAAAGAAAAAAAAAAAAAGCAAATTTCAAAGCCAAATCAGAAAATGGAGCCTTAATGATAAGTTTAATTATATAATTAGCAAGGTATGAATAACCTTGGATGAGGGACACACAGTATCGGCTAAACTGGAAAGAATGCAGCAGTCACACTCATTAAAGAAAGCGCTGAAAAATAAACAGAAATACTAGAGTTCAAAGTTACTAAGCAACTGCATTTAAAGGAAGAAATGTCAAACTATGTGTTTCTCTTTGGGAGTCCTAGTTATTGAACTGACCGCAAAATTATTGCTAAGCAATAGATTAGCCTGGGAAGTTTCTTTAGATATTGTCTCTATTTTGTTGCTATTGCTTTTTATTTTTATCTGGAACACATTTTGTTAACACTTAGTAAATATTTATAACACTAAAAAAGACAATCTAGGCAAACTGTGGTGGGATAATTCCAGTCAAGCGGGTGAATTCCCTAGGGAAGTTAAGATTACAAAATTACATGAGAAAGCACAAGATCCATACTTTCTCTCATGTCTGTAGTTGACTAAAAAAGGAAATGGAAATACCAATTAATGTTCCACCTTACTCAGGCAGCATGGTGGGAGTAATCCTTAGGGAGAGAAGATTTTTTTAAAGGGGAAGAGAAATTTCATTACATCTAGAACGACAATGTGTCTGACCCCTGTACAGAATGCCAATGAGCTGACCAACAGCCTTACGAATGTTATGGGTCGGTCAGAGTTGCAGTCTAAGCACTTTTCTTCTTCTTCCTTAGATAATTAAATCCCACAGGTTGGGCAGAGGGATGGTCCTGACCACAGTTCATCAGCAGCTTAAGGTGGAGGAAAGAGGAGGCGTGTTACTTCTTGCAAAGCAAGGTCTTTTTGTACATGCCAGTGGGCTCAGGGAAGACTTTTGATTCCTATACGATCTATTCTTTAGTGGCACACAACAAAGCACACTAAAATATGAAATTATATTCATACTCCGCAATTTGTAAGGGTAGCTTGTAACTTCATAGACAGCAATCCTTTTTCACAACAGTTTAAATGTAGTCTTTCTCCTATAAAGATTCCAGATGATGTAGAGTCTCTCCTACAGAGTCTACAATCTCTCCTACAGTATCTCCTAGAGACTGATGTACAGTCCCTCCTGCCACTCATGATTATATTTAAGTCTTTTTTCCAGGTCTATAGCTTCTTTAAGAACTGTAACTTATTTCATTTAATGAACCATTTAATCACAGGATGGTGAAGAATGTTTAGGTAGACTTTGTATCATTTTAGGGCATAGAAAGTGAACTGTATGAAGGACATTAAGAGATACCAAACCACTGAATGGATCCCATTCATGTGACAGTTTAATTTTATCACATGCCGTGAGTTGATATATCCACAGCACCCATTGTCCCCTCTGGACTTTGGTGCTGCTGATACTGTATAGAATAAAACTCAGGGCTGGCAGAAAAAATATGTAATCAATTTTCCACTAGAGAAACCTGCTGTGACGGAAACTTCTGTGTTAAACAAATCATAGCAGTTTTGACCTAGTATTTTTTTGCAAAAATAAAAATAAAAATTGGAAAATGATTAGAAAATACCCAAAGGCCCATTTTCACATTTTAAATGTAAGTTTTATTGGTAATTTCAAAATAATTATTTGCTTTTGAAATTTCTTACAGTTTCAAAGGGATTTGAACTGCAGATGAAATATTTCACATTTATTAAAGTAAAATACTTATCTTGATCTAATTTGGTCTTTCCAGACATATGAAATTATTCATGAGCTTGAAAACCAACTTTCTGACAAGCCATAACTAAGCCTGTGATAGAAAATAAAAATTCATAAACCATAATAATTAGCAAGATTTATAATCTTGCATAAAACAGTGTGTAACTTCAGTTAGTCACAGAACAAACACCCTGTAGTCATGTAAGAATTTAGTAAATTCACAGGAAAGTAAAAGCTATTACAGAGTCAGGAAGCCTCCTTCTGGAGTGATAAAGCATTATTTTCAAAGCCACTGTCATCAAGTTATATACACGTTCTCATATTAATGAAAGGCTGTAACCTGCCACTTCATTTGATGAATCTTGTATTGATTTCACTGGGAGTCTTGAATAACTGTGACCCAAAGTAAGTGAAATGTACAGAGCAAACAGACCTTTGCATTTCTACATACTTTATAAAAACAAGCAAGCATTAAGATTCTTATTTGGCAGATACAAAAGATTATGACTTGAGTAAGGTTACACAGGCAGATGGGAAGTTTTAAGTCTGGGGAAAGAGCCCCGTTCTGACATGCTCGAAAAGCCCTGTCTTCCATGTTTCCCATCAGAAATTATCCAACTGTAGGAAAGTTGAGGAACTGTTCAGAACAGCTTCTGTCTACTTTTGGTACAGCATACCTATAAAAATCCCAAAGTGCAATATTTTAAGTTTTCAGAACATCTGCATTATTGCTATTTATCACCTAGGTCCTGATGATGCAAAGAGCTTAAGCATCATTGTTAAACCCTTTGACTTCAATAAGCTTTGAGTCAGTTGCTTTTTTGTATGCATACCCCTTATTGTAAGTGTTTTCTGATGCAAAACAGAGTCTAAGCTGGTTGCATTGCCTGCTTGCATACAAATTCTGTAGTTGTTTTTCTTTATGGTTAGTTACCAAATCCAGAAGCATGGGACTTGTTCAAAGTATCCAAAGCAGCATCATATCACACTGCTTATTAGCTCACATCCCATGTACACAATATAATATAGGTGATGATGTGATCCTGTGAGGAATTTGGTAACCTTAAACATCACCCCTTAAAAGTTAAACTGAGCACTACTGCAGGTCTACCACTATTTTATTTCATAGGCAAAAATAGATGAACACGTGGTATGAGGTTTTTTCTATTTAGGATAAGTAATTGTTCTGACTGCACTCTACTCTTAATCCTTTAGTTCCTTTTTAATATACCTTTGTTTCAGAAATGTTTGGTGTGAGATGAGATCATCCCATACATACAGACATGCTAATGACTAGTTTCAACACTTGCAGAAAGAAAATCTCAAATGAAAACAAGGCACAAAAAGAAAAGGTTTTGGCAGCAGGTCTTAACTACAGCAATGGAACTATGAACATATTTTTTGGGAAAAAAATACCTTTCATTAATATTTGGTGTATGATTGGAATATTTTTCACATTAATTTAATTCCAAATTGATTACAAGAGAATGAGAACAAGAGTGAGAGTGAGAATGAGAGTGTTTTAACAATGACCTGGGAAACAAATTAGAGTACTTATGACAACTATTTCTCTTGAATTAAACATAACATAAAGCACCATTTCCCAAAGATGTAACCAAATAAACGGTATGCGGAGTGGATATATGGGAAAGGCAGTTGAGAAACAAAAGCAAGTAAAATAAACAGGGATCGTCTATGACGCCCCGAAACTTAGAAGCTGTTGTCTGAGTTGAAAAATGGGCATTGTCATTAATAATAAAGTCGTAAAACAAGTTGTCAGATATGCCTGAGAACTATGGAGAAAGTAAATGATTAAGCTTTTCCTAAGCCTTGAATTAAAAAATTGTTCATTTTTAAAGAATACGTCACTGAAAAGACATGTTTGTACAAGGATGCAAATAGCTTTGCACTTTACTATGCTTCAGTTCCTTCCAAAGAAAAGTACAATGTATATCAGTTGTGAGAAAATGGAACAAAAGCAACATAGGAAGGAAGAAGAGACCTAATAATTGCACTGATGCATGTAAAATGAACTGTTTGTATACAAAACATCAGATTCACATTGGTGGATTTCTCACCACCACTGATGGTATCTATTGTTTTACTACATCGTTTATTCATATTTATGTACTTATATTAAAGGAAATGGGGCCTGATCCTAGGACTTTTGAAGCTGATGCAACATTTTTCCTTTTTATTTTACATTTACTGGATCCATCTCATGGAGAATAGAGGAGCAAATACTTGTATACATATAGTAACAATTATTGGCAGGGAGGTTTATACGTCTTTTTTTTGGTGGTGGTGGTGTTCAGTTTGCTGCACAGAGGACATGGGCATTCAGAAGCAGTTCTCATAAACCTGTCTAGAACCGGGAGAGGCCTTGAAGCCTTCATTGCCCTGACCAGCCTCACCAGGCATAAAGCCTCCAAGATCTGCTTCCATTGGCCCAGGAGCTCCACTGAAGCTCAGGCCCAGGTGCCCTGTTCTTTACCTGACCTGTGCTCAGGTTCTTTCCTGGACTTGCAGACTGGACTTGCCAAATTGATGTTGCCTTGCAATTGTCTGATGATTACTAGATTCTTGGTGGTCCCTGTTGTTGTCACTGGCTCACCTTGCTCACCTCACTCAGGTATGGTTAGGCTGCAGCTATTTTGGGCAGGCACCTGTCGCTCCCATCTCACTGTCTGTTGTGGAGCAGCCCCACTCTTGATGTTTCCTGACAGGAAAGTCAGTCTGTAAATCTCGGGTGCAGGAGGACAGTTGACTACAAATCTTTACAGCATACCTTACAGAGAAGTAGTTATGAGCATAGTGTCAGTATCATCTATTTGGCAGTTATTGTTGCATGACTTATAATGCTTTATCCATGTGCCTTTAGAAGGCTATGACATTGAAAAGGAGACTGCAGTCAGAAGTGTTCTTCACCAGAAGAAGTGGGATGAAAAGTCAGGAGTCGGTCTTTCTGTCCGTGTATGCCTGTTATACCATGCGGCACACCAGTGGTCACTCAGAATCATAGAATCATAGAATCATAGAACCATCTAGGTTGGAAGGGACCTTTAAGATCATCGAGTCCACCTGTCAATCTAACACTGCCAAAACCATCACTAAACCATGTCCCTAAGCACCACGTCAACCCTTCTTTTAAATACCTCCAGGGATGGCGATTCCAGAAGAAACAACACAGCAAAGTCTCAAGGTAGATGATGACCCAGCTTGGAAATGGCATGGAAAAAGGGACATATTTTAAAGGCGTGTTAATTTTCTTTGGTTAAGGTGGTCTGATCTTAAATCTTTAGCCTTCCTTTGAAGTTATGGGTCATAAGAGGACTACAGAAAGAGGTAGTAGCCTTCTTAGATAACAGAAACAAGATCGACTTCATCGCAAGGAGGGAAATTTCAGATTTATTTAAGAAAAAGACATAGAAACTAAGGTGCTAAATAGAGAAGGAACTGCAAAACAGCATTTTTAAAGGACCATATTGTTTTCTTCAAATCTTGCCAATCATCAAAGCTTACTGAGAAGTCTGTGACAAGGGCTAGTATCTCATTTCCACAGGCATGCTGGAAATGAAAAACAGCAATACTGGGACCACTAATACAAACTTTCCCTGTGTATCAGAAATATAGAAAAAGCAAACCTTCATACAAATTGCAGAGACTTGTTTGACAGCTGGAGAGAAAAAGGGCCTTGAATACAGGCTCTCTCCCTGAACATTTGCAACTTGCTTTAGGGGCTTGCATCCTCTTCTGGATGAAAGTGTTTGCAATAATTTTCTGTAAGTGTAGTCTCCTCACTGTTGTGTGTACAAAAGTAGTCATCTCTTGTGGAACTGCCAATGGAATAGCCAATGCAGTAGCTTAAACCATCCATACTTTAGCCAGCCTTATTGCTGTTTTTCCTTCAAGGCAATTATCACCTGTAAGGATGTTACAGTTTTGTTTTTAAGTCACTGAAATAACTCAGGATGGGGATAGAAGCCTCAGTGGAACTTTCAAAAGCTGTCATTTATCTTTAAATTGATTAGATGTGCAGAGTTTTTTGCAAGTTCTGCATAGGCATGTAATCTTTAGATACGCTAATACCTTTAAATACCACTACCTTGATAAATATCAATATAGGCTNACATCGTTTATTCATATTTATGTACTTATATTAAAGGAAATGGGGCCTGATCCTAGGACTTTTGAAGCTGATGCAACATTTTTCCTTTTTATTTTACATTCACTGGATCCATCTCATGGAGAATAGAGGAGCAAATACTTGTATACATATAGTAACAATTATTGGGAGGGAGGTTTATACGTCTTTTTTTTTGTGGTGGTGGTGTTCAGTTTGCTGCACAGAGGACATGGGCATTCAGAAGCAGTTCTCATAAACCTGTCTAGAACCGGGAGAGGCCTTGAAGCCTTCATTGCCCTGACCAGCCTCACCAGGCATAAAGCCTCCAAGATCTGCTTCCATTGGCCCAGGAGCTCCACTGAAGCTCAGGCCCAGGTGCCCTGTTCTTTACCTGACCTGTGCTCAGGTTCTTTCCTGGACTTGCAGACTGGACTTGCCAAATTGATGTTGCCTTGCAATTGTCTGATGATTACTAGATTCTTGGTGGTCCCTGTTGTTGTCACTGGCTCACCTTGCTCACCTCGCTCAGGTATGGTCAGGCTGCAGCTATTTTGGGCAGGCACCTGTCGCTCCCATCTCACTGTCTGTTGTGGAGCAGCCCCACTCTTGATGTTTCCTGACAGGAAAGTCAGTCTGTAAATCTCGGGCGCAGGAGGACAGTTGACTACAAATCTTTACAGCATACCTTACAGAGAAGTAGTTATGAGCATAGTGTCAGTATCATCTATTTGGCAGTTATTGTTGCATGACTTATAATGCTTTATCCATGTGCCTTTAGAAGGCTATGACATTGAAAAGGAGACTGCAGTCAGAAGTGTTCTTCACCAGAAGAAGTGGGATGAAAAGTCAGGAGTTGGTCTTTCTGTCCGTGTATGCCTGTTATACCATGCGGCACACCAGTGGTCACTCAGAATCATAGAATCATAGAATCATAGAACCATCTAGGTTGGAAGGGACCTTTAAGATCATCGAGTCCACCTGTCAATCTAACACTGCCAAAACCATCACTAAACCATGTCCCTAAGCACCACGTCAACCCTTCTTTTAAATACCTCCAGGGATGGCGATTCCAGAAGAAACAACACAGCAAAGTCTCAAGGTAGATGATGACCCAGCTTGGAAATGGCATGGAAAAAGGGACATATTTTAAAGGCGTGTTAATTTTCTTTGGTTAAGGTGGTCTGATCTTAAATCTTTAGCCTTCCTTTGAAGTTATGGGTCATAAGAGGACTACAGAAAGAGGTAGTAGCCTTCTTAGATAACAGAAACAAGATCGACTTCATCTCAAGGAGGGAAATTTCAGATTTATTTAAGAAAAAGACATAGAAACTAAGGTGCTAAATAGAGAAGGAACTGCAAAACAGCATTTTTAAAGGACCATATTGTTTTCTTCAAATCTTGCCAATCATCAAAGCTTACTGAGAAGTCTGTGACAAGGGCTAGTATCTCATTTCCACAGGCATGCTGGAAATGAAAAACAGCAATACTGGGACCACTAATACAAACTTTCCCTGTGTATCAGAAATATAGAAAAAGCAAACCTTCATACAAATTGCAGAGACTTGTTTGACAGCTGGAGAGAAAAAGGGCCTTGAATACAGGCTCTCTCCCTGAACATTTGCAACTTGCTTTAGGGGCTTGCATCCTCTTCTGGATGAAAGTGTTTGCAATAATTTTCTGTAAGTGTAGTCTCCTCACTGTTGTGTGTACAAAAGTAGTCATCTCTTGTGGAACTGCCAATGGAATAGCCAATGCAGTAGCTTAAACCATCCATACTTTAGCCAGCCTTATTGCTGTTTTTCCTTCAAGGCAATTATCACCTGTAAGGATGTTACAGTTTTGTTTTTAAGTCACTGAAATAACTCAGGATGGGGATAGAAGCCTCAGTGGAACTTTCAAAAGCTGTCATTTATCTTTAAATTGATTAGATGTGCAGAGTTTTTTGCAAGTTCTGCATAGGCATGTAATCTTTAGATACGCTAATACCTTTAAATACCACTACCTTGATAAATATCAATATAGGCTTTCAGGGACATCCTTACAGTAAGTAATAAGTTCTCTTTGTAGAACAAAATTGATTTTTTTCTGCTGTTTCTTTTATTACACATGCTTACTAACTTAAGCAACAAATAGGTCATTTCAAGCTGTAGAGTGGGGACAACGAAGTTGGTATGAATGCTACAATCTCTGGCAGATTATGTAGCAAATAAAAAGTGTATGTTTCAGAGGTGGTTTAACATCTAAGTACTTAACCATTGCTATCAAATACAAATGATTGAAATATATACACTATCATTTCTTCAAATTAAAAAAATGTGGCAATAACTGGAAAATATATAGAATTATATTTAAGTTTTATTAAGTATTACATATTTCAACTCCTGCAAGAAGAGAAGCTCAGACTGACATTTTTCCCCAATATTTTTTATAACTGTAGGATGGAATGCTAACTAAATAAACAGTTCCCATCAAGTGAGAACTTTATTCCTGCTTGTCGTCTTTGTGGGTCTGCAATAATACTGCAATTTGCAGGACATCTCATCTCTCTGTAAACTTCTCCCCACATAAAATTCAGAAGGTTATGGTTTTGCTATATTTTGTGTTTTAAACCTGCAAGTACTAATGGAATATTAACAGCACTTGAAATGAATTACCATTTCCCAGTTTACCCCTAATACACTTGACATTATTTTCACTTCAGTCAATAGTGTCACGCAGTTCAGTCCCATGCAGCAGTCAGTAAAGACACTCCCCTCTTGGCTACATGTCTTACAAGGCAATAGGTCCCTCTTCCTTCTTCTCCTTCTTTGCCCAAAACACAAGAATTTCCATGCAGCTTCCATTCTCAAGAGACCACCCACCCCCAAGTGCTGACAACAGTTACTACATACTCGCTGTGCATTTCCCAATAAGGAATGAAGCCAAATTCTTTGACCTTTCATTTAGCTTTCACAGTAGTTTTGTTCCACTGACAATGCATAGTCCTGCCTAGCTATGTTCTGCAAGACTGGCTGTAAAACCAGTTTTAAGGGCAAATGTTTACAAGTGACATTGCTTACTCACTCATTAACCGCTCAAACAGTCAGAATCCAGGAATTGAGTATGGTAGCTATGAGTTTAAAAATAAACAACTGGGATTATTAGCATGCTCTTCCCCCTTCTTCCCCAGTCATCCCCTGTCGTCCCCCCCCGCTTTCATGGAAAGCATCGTGGTGGCACGGTGTAAAGCCAGCAGCTGCCACATGCTGAATTCTGTATGTAGCTCCGAATGCTCCGTATCGAAAAGCAGTAGGATGAGAAAAGGTTCACCTAATCCAAGCAAAGCAGATGATCCACAAGCAGGAGTGGCATGGAGGGGAGAACATGTACACTGGAGCTGCTCACTTTGGAAAAGGTGGAGAGGGACCCAGATAGCAGTCCACAAAAATCACCAGGGACAGGGAAAAGGCAAGTAGGCAATGACTGTTGATTGCCTCTTCGTATACAAGAATTAGGAAACATCTAACAAAACTATGGTCTGGCAAGTTCAGCTGCAACAAAACGGAGGTAGGTTAGGTAACTTCTTGCCACAGGAAGTGGGGAAAGATGAAAATTTTCATGTGTTCAAAAGGTGACCATACAAACAATGGCAGAAAAATTCAGCGAGGGCTACTAAATATGCTGGAGGAGTCCTTGGAGTGGCAGTTACTGGAGGCTGTGACTCTTCTGGGAAAGTATTGTTACTAAGGGATGTTAGTATCCTCTGTTCTTATTTTAGGCATCCGATGTTGGTGGCCATTTCCCACACACTCTTCACTCCTCCAGTTGTTTTTGTGCTTCTTTGCAGATTTTGAAAAGACAACATTGGCACTGCTTGTTGCTGTCATTTTTTAAAAATTTCTGCAAGTATCACTGCATCTGTCATGACGATTGCAGTGCTCTATCACTGAAGGTATACTAAATATCAAACTCTTTTCCAAACAGGAGGGATTCCCAACAGTGCAGGTTTGATTCACTGTAGCCTTTTGGCAATAGCCCTCCTTACCCCTCAGGATAACTAGGAAGTCCCCATTCATCTCCTCCATTTTGCTACACTTCAGTGATATTCTAAATTTGACTGCTTTATGCTTATCTCGCAAAATCAGTGGGGCGAGCCTCGCAGACCAGAACATAATAGCTTCCCTTCACAATAAATCAAGTTGCATTTCTCTAGCATATTTATTCTTAAAAATTTTAGGGATTATTTAAAAGATTCCATGCAAGTAGACATATTACATAGTGGGTTTTCTCCTGTTTACAGGTAGGGTACAGACAGAACTTGGCTCCTTGCATCTTGCTGGCAGCTTCTCCTCCTCACGAGCTGGAGGACCACAGCTTGAGAGGCTGCTGTGGCATTCAGTCCATTTAAACTTGGTATTTATTGTGACCCTGCTAATTTATTCTGCCAAGAAGGTCAAGTGAGCAGCTTTACAATGAGCTAGCAGGAGGGCTGTGTGACAAAGCAACTGTAAGTAGAAAATTCTGCCTGTTGCTGGTACTGACTTCAGCTGAGTGCTTACACGGAGCCCTGGATCCAATGGAAAGAGGAAGGCCCCAAGAGTTGGATTAAATAGGGTGGCAGCTGCCAAAATAAGCAAGTCAGATAGCTTACACGGTGGAGCCTTGAGCAGTTCCCATGCACACAGTGAGTGTAAACCCACAGAGAAGACACACAGGTTCCTTCTGAGGTCCCTGCAAAAGGCTAAGGGGAGGTTTCTGAAGCTGTATCCGAGGTGACTAGAGAGGGTCTAGGTATTTCAAGCACAACATGCACATGCCAGCACCTGTGCTAACATGCGGCATATGCAGTTTTGTAGCCTAACTATATGTATTGACCTGAAAATTTTCTTGCCTGAAGATCAGTGCTTTGATCTTTTGGAACAGAAGTGAATCCTACATTTAACATTATTTTAACTTTTGTGCAACTCCACAGTTGCTGTTTTCTCACTTGGCAAATTTTCCTTGCCATCTATAAAGGTGGTAATCAAGCTGATCACATCATATTTGTGCTTTTTGTGTCTCCTGAGGATACAAGGAAAAAATGCACCAGCTAACTGATTTAAAGAGTGAGCCATTCACTTTACCTGCCAGGGGGAAAGCCAGAAAAGCCTCCTCGAACTTTTTTGGCTTTGAAAGGGATGAATTATTTTTTCCACATTCCTGTAAGTAGAGAGTAGTAGCACTCCTCTTATTCATTTAAAGAAGGGGGCACAAAGACATTTCCAAAAGTCAGACTGAGAATAAGCTCCAGAGTTTTGACTTTAACTTGACAACCCTGCTCAAACTAACAGGAAATAATGAAAAACCTTCTCACATACAGATTATTCTGTTCCTTTGATAAATAAATAAATAAAAATAAATAAANGTAAAACTTCACCACCATTTATAGGTGCAGTTTTATGATTCCAAAAGTAGCTGTAAGCAGAGTCTCTAGAGCAGGCATATTCCCTACAGAACTGAAGCAAAATTCCTATGGTGTGACCACAAATTATCTTGTGCCTCAGAGTAACCTCCTTTACTGCAGAACTCTTTTTTTCAGCCTTGCTCTGTTGTTGAGACACCCAGTCATGGGAAATGGTGATTAAAACCCTCCTCCTAACACACTGTGGGAAGAGTCCTTTCAGTTGCTACCATGGCTACGACATATAAGCGAAGGTCATTGTTTGTTATGATTGTAGCTGTGCTGAGCCTGTTTTTTTTCAAATTGACAGCTGTTGCATATCAGTGAAATTAAATCATGTTTTAGGCAGATATAATGTGTAGGATTTTTCTAATTCAGGTGAGTCATGTTGATATTTCTATCTTCTCTGTGGTCCAATCTTTGATCTTCATTATCACCATACCTAATTGTCCTGCACCATTAAAAAGGATATCAGAATGTGTAACTTCATATGGATAATTTGAAATAAACTGGTAGTTACAGAAGTGCAAACTTTGCCACGTTTTAGAGACGCATTTTCTAAAACTAATGACATTGCTGGCAATCTGTACTTGTGCTTTATTTAAGTCGTATTATCCTCTGAATTAATCAGATTTATCAGATTTATTCTGGGTAGATTTAGTATCAGCCATTCACAAGCAATTTCCAAAATAAGATCAACAAAGAGGCATGGTGTAAAAAATAAGGACCTTTCTTTTTTTAACTGTAAGGTTGATTTGGCTGTTTTTGTTGGTATTTCTAATTTAAAGAAATTACTTTTAAGTATCTGGACTATAAGAAAATCTGTCTGTATTTTAAATGGACCACTTCCATATATCTGGTTAAACCATAGCATGGGATGCAAGGAGCTGGTCCAATGTGACCTTCTTGTTTTTCAGCCCCATTCAGGCAACAATAGAGGTAACCCCAATTCCTGGGATAAATTAACGCACATACACCATGGCTTTATTGTATATGAACTGGGATTATTTCTTCAAATAGCTCTTAAGTGGCTTAATGCTTATATTGGTTAACATTGCTGCAGTAGCCTAGCAAGGGTTTTGATGCAGAGCAGAAGCCAAGGCAGTAAATGTGATATGGTGTGATACTGGATAAGACACTAACGTATTTGGGGTAGTTTTTCCTAAACATAACACAGAGAGCTAAAATATAAAAAGGACAATCAGGCAATATTTCACATTTTATTTACTTTCTATTTCTAAAAGCTGCTTTTCATGTGTAACTTTCCAAAATGCACGATGATATTTCTGACAGGTATTTATCACAAAAGAGAAATATTTCCAACATTTTTCTTCCTCTGCGGAGAATTTTCCATACTTCTGCATTCTCCTTTAAAAATGGTGTAAAACAACATACTTGGGATCTCTAGATCAAGCGTGACTAGTCTCTAAACATCCACTTCCTTTAAAAAATTATATACGTACACACATATAATCAAAACAGTGCTTATCTTCCATTTCATGTGGACAGTCATGTAATACATGTTCTTAAATGCATCCATGACCTTAGTTAAACCTTACAGTGCAGGCCCTTATTTTCCATCGTTTCCTTTCTGACAGTGTTGACAGTCAGCCAAGTAAGCAGAGAGAATCCCTATCTTTGTATATACTGAAAAGCTAATTAAGTACATCTCTTTTCCGGGACTGAATTATTCCGTATCAGAAAAGCATATGAAATAGAATACTTCAGAAAGAATATCTAAATATTAATTATTTCTTTACTCTCAAGGCTTAGCATATTGCAATATTTCTGAATGTAAACAGACTGAAGATTTGTTAGTAGAGAGAATACTGTATGACAAATTCTTGGGTAAATTTATTTACAGGAAGATAGGAAATGAGTCAAGAGTCTCAGGAAAAAATAGCCATCTTACAAGCATCTGAAAAAATGTCCAAAACTTTTTTTTTTTTTCAGATGGAGAAAGGAAGGGGAAATGTATCAATAGGACTTACAAATCACAAATTCCTAACTTCCTTCTTAGCTGCATACCAGCTTTGTCTTAAACTTTTAGTGCTAGGCACCAATGGGTAAAACAGGCAAAGGAGAGAAATTGTTTGGCTTAATTCTGTATATTAAATACTTCTTGATGCAGACACTGAATAGAATTTGAATAAGTAATTTGCTCTGCTTCTGAAATTCTTTAGAAATATCAACAGCACTGCACAGAAAAGGTTTCTGAAAGCTGCTTCAGGAGCTTTTCATATGATATGCAGAATGCATTTTCATATGCTAAGCATAATAACAGAATAGTTGGTATGTAGTGATTACAGTTTTACATGCTAGGAGGAATCCAAAACGTTCATGAAAAGAATGTTTACTTATTTCTAGGTTTTAACTTGGTAAATAAAATGCAGAAAATAAGCAGAGTTAAAAGTATAGGAGGAAGTTTGAAGACTAAAAAGAAGACAACTTTATACTCTTCTATTTGCTTTAAGGAAGGTATCGGAGCAGACAATCACTAAGTAACACTGTTTAAACTTAGATATTTCGAACAAATGCCTTGCTAGTTGTGGGAAAGAAGATTTCAATAGCATCATCAGGAACATTCTTTTGTGATGACCTGCCATTCATGTGGCAGTACATGAGATGGATGTCTTCCTGTGCTCTCAACTCTCTCCCTCTCCTTGATATCCAAGAGATACTAAAGAGGCTGTGCGACTCTTGCTAAAATCAAGTGGGAAAAGTTGCTTTCTAGTCAGAAATGTCAGGTGGGTGAAGGGCAGGGGAATACTGAGGATACTTTTGATGATGCATTTTTGTTTTGCTAAACAAGTGAGAGGAACCCTCACTTGCAAGACATAAGTTTGCAGACAACACCAAGTTGGGTGGGAGTGTTGATCCACTTGGTGGTAGGAAGGGTCTATAGAGGGATCTGGACAGGCTGGATCGACGGGCTGAGGCAAATGGTATGAGGTTCAACAAGGCCAAGTGCCAGGTCCTGCACTTCGGTCACAACAACCCCATGCAGCGCTACAGGCTTGGAGAAGTGTGGCTGGAAAACCACCAGGCAGAAAAGAACGTCAGGGTGTTGGTCAATGGGCAGATGAATATGAGCTGGCAGTCTGCCCAGGTTGCCAAGAAGGCAAACAGCATCCTGGCTTGTACCAGGAATGGTGTGGTGAGCAGGGCTAGGGAAGTGATTGTCCTGCTGTACTCAGCACTGGTGAGGTCCCATCTCGAATACTGTGTTCAGTTTTGGGCCTCTCCCTACAGCAAAGACACTGAGATGCTGGAGCTTGTCCAAAGAAGANCAAAGACACTGAGATGCTGGAGCGTGTCCAAAGAAGAGCAGTGAAGCTGGTGAGGAGTCTAGAGCACAAGTCTTATGAGGAGTGGCTGAAGGAACTAAGGTTTTTTAGCCTGGAGAAAAGGAGGCTGAGCAGAGACCTTATCGCTCTCTACAGCTACGTGAAAGGAGGTTGTAGCAAGATGGATGTTGGTCTCTTCTCCCAAGGAACAAGTGATAGGACAAGAAGAAATGGCCTCAGTTTGCACCAGGGGAGGTTTAGATTGGATATTAGGAGAAATTTTTTCACCAAAAGCGTTATCAAGCATTGGAACAGGCTGCCCAGGGAAGTGGTTGAGTCACCATCCCTGGAGGTATTTAAGACATGTAGATGTGAAGCTTAGGGACACGGTTTAGTGGTCGACTTGGTAGTGCTAGGTTAACGGTTGGACTTGATGATCTTGAAGGCCTTTTCCAACCTAGATGATTGTGTGAACATGAACACAGAGAGAAAGAGCTGTTTTTTCCAGACAATATAATTAAGTAAAAAACCAACGCATTTGTTCATATGGGCAAGTTTTACTAGCATCATGGCAGGAGAGTCGTTACTGCCTTACAGACAAGTTGGTCAGTCCCTCCATGCAGAGGAGCTTCCATGCCGCAGAGAGCAGCTGCTTTCAAGGCCTTTCCCCAGACTTGGAAGATAAAAGGGGCATGCATCTTTTTCAATTCAACTATTGTAATTTCCTTTAAAAATCAGCTCTTTAACAGTAATTAGATGAACTATGACATCTTTATCCCCAATTTAGCAGGTCGGCTTGTAGCTCCATAGTTCACAAATCCATTCAATTAAGTCAAATGGGGAACATCTCTTTCTCTTAGCCCCAAGACAGCACCTACACCCAGAGCTCTAAACCATTATTCTAAACAAAGCAAGCTCTTTGAAAAGGTGATGGACCTGCTGGAGCGTGTCCAGAGGAGGGTCACGAGGATGATCCGAGGGCTGGAGCACCTATCCTATGAGGAGAGGCTGAGAGAGTTGGGGCTGTTCAGCCTGGAGAAGAGAAGGCTCCGGGGAGATCTTATTGCGGCCTTCCAGTACAGGAGAGCTGGGGAAGGACTTTTTACTAGGGCATGTAGTGACAGGACAAGGGGGAATGGCTTCAAACTGGAAGAGGGCAGGTTTAGATTAAACATTAGGAAGAATTTTTTCACTTTAAGGGTGGTGAGGCACTGGAACAGGTTGCCCAGAGAGGTTGTTGAGGCCCCATCCCTGGAGGTGTTCAAGGCCAGGCTGGACGTGGCCTTGGGCAACCTGGTCTAGTGGGAGGTGTCCCTGCCTATGGCAGGGGGGTTGGAACTCGATGATCTTCAAGGTCCTTTCCAACCTAAACCATTCTATGATTCCCTGAGTACTCTGTTATCTGGAGAAATGGAGGAAGACAGCCTGACTGTAAATTAATTCACACAGATTGAGAATGGATTGAGATAAATTTGGAAAAAGAAGTACATGTCAATCAAATCTCACCTATAGAGGCCTTTTTCCTTGGAGTACCTATAACTTATTTTTATTGTAATCCTCAGGTACACATATGTCATCAGTAAAAAAGCTAGCCCAAATGGCAGCCCAGGCTTTAAAGAACAATACAGGCCTATATACTAAGAAAAAGCATACACAGATGAGTAATGAAATTTGGGTTTGGTTTGTTTTTTTTTTTCTTTTTTAGCACAGGCCTGCTTAGATTAAATTACTAAGATTATATTTACCTTTGCTTCCCAAAAGCAGCATCAATAATTGAGTTATATGGGTATTTAAATCCAGAGCTGCTCTTGCCTAAAAATGTCTCCAACTTTGACTGTGACAGAATAACTATCTTCCATTGTGAGATGGTCCCAGGCTGTGATTTGGCAAAACAAGCAGAAAATTACCTAATTGATTCTTTTTACTCTTCTTAGTTTATTTCAGTCTTTTCAAAACTGCAGAAAAGTATTTTAGGTATGTAACCTATACTTTAGATAGTCTGTGTTCCCTTAGAAGTATTTTTCATTGGAAAAAAAGTACTTAGAGTATTTTCAAATCAGAATAGCTCAATCCCTTTTTTTTATAGTTCCCAGAATGGGTGATGATCACAAAATAATAGCCAGCCGGTACTGATATGCTGTTATTTGGTGTAAGACTTTGTGCATTATTTACTGCCCATTATTGAAGTGATATTCTACATACAGAAAGATTATTTTCCTCCTAGATTTTCCTCTAGTAGTCTCATGATATTAGGGCTTCTTTTAACATGATTTAATCCCCTTCCAAGGTCCTGTGTCTATTTGCTCTTGCAAGCTTTTAATATGACTATTTCATCTTTGGGTACTTATTACCACTTATGACCTGCCTTTTGGTTGTTTGTAAATGTTGCTTAATAACATCCTGTGAAGATAGTTGGTAGTTTTCCTAACTGGGGAGGGGTATGAAGGTAGGAAAACATTAAACTTAAAATTAGTTCAGAATTCATAGTTTTATAACACTTAATAGATAGGTTTTTTTCAGAATGTTTAGCGTGTAATAGTTCATTGAAAAGTCAAACTCTTGACTTCAACTGCAACAGTCATTACTCGAGTCTACTGCAGATCAGATCCTATGTGTTTGTAGTTTAGCCCACAGAATGCAAGAAATGCATAGCATCTGGGAAAATATGAGTTGACCAGCATTGCATACCATCTTGTTATTCAAGGTGACATTCAAGAACCATTAATATGAAACTGTTTTTTTCCCCAGACTTTTTTTTCTTGATTTGTTACACACCTTCAATTACATGCTGTAAGTAATACAGCAAGAATCTAGATTTCTTAAAGCTTGAAAGGCTAACACAAGTATATGATACTAGCAATGTAACATATGGATTATGTATTCTGGTATAGATTTACTATTTGTTGAATAAAATTCCAGATATATGGCTTTTTAGCTTTGGATAAAATTTATAAACTAGTTCTGCTGTTAGGCTAGTTATTCATTATTGGAATGCATTTGAAAACTTTGACAATCCAATGCCTGCCTATGGGTTACTGGCAATGATTTGAAACGAAAATTACTGAAAATGATTTAATGTATATTTGTATGTACATCTGGATGCAAATGCAGATGTACGGAGCTAAAGCCCTGGTCTCCGAAATACCTGTTTAAGCCAAATATTTCACAAACTCTCCTCCTAAAATTAATGTCATGGATTATGCTGTTCTTTCAGCCATGGAGCTGAAACAACAGTAGGTCTCATTACCTAATTAATGAGAAGGAAAAGAAAGAAAAGAATCAGCTTATCAACAAATACATTCAGGATTTTAGTCATAATAAGGTGCTCTTACCACCATGTGAACTTTCATGATACAGGATTGAGAAAAGGGGCACAGCTTTCATTTTAAAGGTCAGGTACTGTTGAAATTTCTCTTCCACAGAGAAAAGAATTTATTTTGCCCACTGAATTCTCATCAGGCTGAAACTTGTCAGGCAAATCCAGTTCAAATCTCTGATTTTCAGGTCCTGTTGATCCAATATTTATGACTTTTTAGCTGTTGATTGGTGAAAACCTACAGAGTTTTAGAATCATTTCTCTAAGGCTCCTTTGGAATTGGGTAATTTCCATGTATAATCATATTTCAGTCTTAATTGCTATAGGTGCCAGGCTTCTCTTTCCACATTTGAATCGAGAGCGTGTTCCATTTAACTAGTTTAATTTAAAAGCCAGAAAGCCATTTAAGACAGCTGATCATCCCAACAACTGTATACAGCTTAAAGATGGTGGTGAGGAGGGAAGAGAGCTATACTGTAGCTTTAATTATATAAATAAGCACCAGTATAGTTTCTTGATTCATCTTTGCTTATAGTGGTGGATTTTGTAATATTATAGCAGTATTTGTGGACTTCAAGCAGGACTGAGTTCTCATCCTGTTACAATTGTGCAAACATGGTAAGAAACAGTCTGTCCACTGAAAAACCTCTGGTCTCACCTAAGACAGTAGTAGAATTATGGAGAGAAGATAAAAAGTCACAGCAAAAATGTGATATCTAATTGTTATCTACCCAGTTGTTGATTATCTTACTGTGTTTATATACTTCTGATTAGCTTAATTTTTATTTATTGCACCTTTCTGTCGATATATAATAACTATGTCTATGTGGACTTTGCCAATATGATAACACACACAGAAGCTCAGGCTGCATCACCTATATTACGGAGTTGGTACAGACCTTCTCTTGTCAGCAACTACAGTCAAAGAAACCAACAGATAACTAACACTGTCTCCCGTAACATCCTCCCAGGCAAGCTAAGGAAGTGTGGGTTAGATGAATGGACACTGAGGTTGATTGAGAACTGGCTCAATGGCAGACCTCAGAGGGTTGTGATCAGCGGTGCAGATTCCAGTTGGAGGCCTGTAACTAGCAGTGTTTGCAAGGGGTCAGTACCGGGTCCAGTAGTTCAACATGTTCATCAGTGACCTGGATGAGGGGACAGAGTGTACCCTCAGCAAGTCTGATGATGACACAAAACTGGGAGGAGTGGCTGACACACCAGAAGGCTGTGCTGCCATACAGTGAAACCCCGACAGGCTAGAGAGTTGGGCGGAGAGGAACCTAATGAAGTTCAGCAAAGGCAAGTATAGGGTCCTGCATCTAGGACCCATGCACTGGTACAGTTTAGGGGCTGACCTGCTGGAAAGCAGCTCTGCAGAGAGAGAGCTAGGAGTCCTGATGGACAACAAGTTGGTTATGAACTGTGCCCTTGTGGCCAAGAAGGCCAATGGCATCCTGGGGTGCACTAAAAAGAGCGTGGCCAGAAGGTCGAGGGAGGTCATCTCCCCCTCTACTGTGCCCTGGTGAGGCCACAGCTGGAGTACTGTGTCCAGTTCTGTGGTCCCCAGTTCAAGAAAGACAGGGAACTACTGGAGAGTGTCTAGCGTAGGGCTACAAAGATGATCAAGGGACTGAAGCACCTCTCTGATGAGGAAAGGCTGAGGGAGTTGGGTACATTTACTCTGGAGAAGACTGAGAGGGGATCTTATCTACGCTTATAAATATCTAAAGGGTGGGTGTCAAGAGGATGGGGCCAGACTCCTTTCAGTGGTGCCTGGCAACAGGACAAGGGGCAATGGGCACAAACTGGAACATAGGAAATTCCATCGCAATATGAGGAAAAACTTCTTAACTTTGAGGGTGACAGAGCACTGGAACAGGCTGCCCAGCGAGGCTGTGGAGTCTTCTTCTCCGGAGACAGTCAAAACCCACCTAGACGCATTCCTGTCCAACCTGTTGTAGGTGAACCTGCTTTGGAAGGGGGATTGGACCAGATGATCTCTGAAGGCCCCTTCCAACCCCTACCATTCTGTGATTCTGTGAAAAGATGCTTACCTATGCTTGTTGCAAAAAAGCCTGAAAACATTGTGGGCATGTTTAAAAGCTTATCTTATTAAGAGTAGTACTGTATGAGCTCTGCAACATGCAGTTAACATTAGCAGTTAACTCTCAGACTACTGCAGCAGGTTGACTAGAGCATGACAGTTTCATTTCTCACATGAGGTAAACCAGGCAAATCTGTGCAGCTGGTAAAGATTATAAAAAATAGAAGTGAAAATCCCTTAGGCCTTTGGTCTGTTTAAGGAGAAAGTAAGTCTGGGAACATGAATTTTCCACAAAATTAAGATAGCAAAATAAAGAGAATCCATGTGTCACAAAAGATGTAGTTTCACGTTTTATTATGCCTTCATTTTCTCTTGGGACTACAAGGCATTGTGCTTCTGGAATTAAGATAGCCTTGACTCAAAAAAGAAAATGCGATATTCTTCTTGACCCCCTGCACAGGAAGCTATTAGAATGGTATTTGTTTTCAGTGACTAAGCACTGGGTTAATGATGCCCTAGATTAGCAGAGCAAATCATCTGTTCTGGTTGAAAGCATTTGGCTTTAGCCTGTAAATAACCAAGCACATTTTCAACACAAGAATCTTTAATTGCATTAATTAATTCATGAGACATCACAGTTGAAGAAAATGTGTCCTGTTGATTAAGTTCTTGGATGGGAATCAATGGCTTCGTTGCTTGGACGTATTAACTTTCTAAATATCATCACCGTGGGTTTCATTACAGAGAACACAAGAGATTGCACATGGCTGAGTGAGATATACCCAGGAAGCCAATGGCTTAGAATTAATACACATGCATCAAGCTGTCCTGCTGGTGTTCTGCAGAAAGGGAGAGAAGGACATACTTGAAGGCCCTGATTCACAACTGACATTCAGTCTGAACTCTCTTTCATGTAGCACAAATGAATATGACAGGCTGGGTGTTTGTTTAGTTTTAGAATATGTGCTACTGTGATAAATTGACACGCAAGATGGTCAAACCCAGGGAAGGAAATAAGGAGGTGTAGTTTTGGTAGTTTTAGGGAAATCAGATGGTTCCACAAAAACATTTTTCACTGACAAATGGGAGATTTTTGAAACTTAACTAGAAATGAGTTGTCAGATATATTTTCCTTCTCTCTTTTCTTCTTTCCATCTCATCCCATTATTCTTTTTACCCCACTGAGAACGATGCAATGTAGTATTTAGGGCTCTTCTTTTCCCGTTCCCGGTTGAATCTTTTTCAAAGTGAGGAAAGTTTTGTGAAAGAAAAGCAGATTACTTATATTTTTTCTGCCAATTTTCATATTTTTATAGCTTGGGAGTTACCTATTCTGCCACATTCTGTTGCAAAAGAGAAAGAAAAAAAGAGAAACTTAATTTGCATTAAAATAATCAGAGTTCTGGAATGAAAATCAGAAAATGTTTTTACAAAAACCCCTTGTCTTTTTTTTTTTTTTTAACCACTCCAGTTACAGGAGGTATGGAATTTAGAGAATATAACACAAGTATAAACTCTGCAAAATCTTGAGACACTCTACTCAAACTAAATATTGCCTTCATTTAGAAAGATGAGGGCTCTTCGTTGATGTTCCTAAACATGGCAGTAACACTAATAGGGGCGCCTGTGAAGTGGGCTGTTATTGGGGAATTGCAGTGTGTTTGGGATGCTCCAAAGGTATAGTGTGTTAGCATATCACACTATCTTGTTTTGTTTTAATGAGTTCCTTGGGTTTGCTTTTCTTTTCCTACCTCTTCTGTATCAAAAACTTAATCGCCTTAAGTTTTTGTTCCTGTTTTCAGTGCTTTTCTTCTAAATTGTTTTCCTGTAAGAAGAAAAAAAAATAAACTTTCTGAAATAAAGATGAAATTGGTTGATA
Source organism: Anarhynchus alexandrinus (assembly GCA_008711295.1). Lineage (NCBI taxonomy): Eukaryota > Metazoa > Chordata > Aves > Charadriiformes > Charadriidae > Anarhynchus > Anarhynchus alexandrinus. The sequence continues at coordinate 104,083 of VUYV01000452.1, forward strand.
GTTACCATTCAGGAAATATGCCTGACTCAGTGTACAAATCACCTATGAAGCAGCTTCTGCCATCCTCTTTGGTATAAACTTGGCAACAGAAATGCTATGTAGTTTATTCTGGCAATGGCTTCAAATGACCATGCAGGGGCCCGCAGGCTCCTGAAGTATTCTCTGGAATGTCCTGTCTTGGTGCACCAGTGGGTTAAAGTACAGGCTCCCTTGGAGCTGAGCAACAGCCTACCTCCGTCAGATCTGCCTTCACCCCGTGGTGGGTACAGTAGGCAGCGGACCCCAAGCACTAGCACTGCCTTAAAAATGTAAGCATTGCAGGCAGATTCTTTCCTCAGACACTCTGCAAGCATACTGTACCTTTTTAACTGTTTTTTTATGTCCAGACTAAAAATTGGAAGAGCAAAGATAACATTATGTGTTTAAAGCACTTAAAATTCCTACTTAAAATTCCTCTCCAAAGACTGCCATTTCTATAGCATCCTACACAGCTTTCCATTTCCAGAGTTAGAAACAGTTATTTTACCTGACATTATTTGGTAGGTTGAATAGACACATCGTTAAAAACAGCTTTTCTCTAACTAACGGGGAGCTGGATTCCTGATGTTCAGAATATGCAGAGTGTTGAAAAGATAAATAGCACTGCTCTATTAACATCTTAATGAACTTACTGAAAAGCCCATCTGATGTCTTAAATTCACATTTCACATGTGCTGAACAGTTTTGTGTTTCTTTTACATTCCTTTGAAGTCCTTACATGCAAAAGATCATCACAGATTTTTTTTTTTTTAAGTCTCAAATATTAAGAGCAGTTGCATGTCTGACTCAAGGCATGTTACTGACTGCTGATATATGGCATGCCAGAGAGAAAACCAGGCCTTTATCATAAACACCACCTGTTTCAGAGACTGTCAGTCACCAGCCTTTTGAACTTCTCATTTCATTACAGACATGACATTGAGAAGAAGGAAAGGGAGCTGGGGAAGGACAGAAAAATTTCAAGGCAAAAGCTCCAAAAAACAAACCGGTTTCCTTCCAGCCCAGGGAGTACACCAGAAATGTCCTTGCCTGAAACAAAGCAGAGGGAGGAAGGGTGAGGTTGAGTTTTGTGTTTCAAAGTCTATTTCAATTCCACACAAGCGTTTATTATAGATCGGGCCTGAAACATAGCTATTTCTGCATCAGCACAGATGAGACCAATTGTTTCAACATTTGTTTCATAAAAAAGTTTTGCAGTTTCATGGGTACACCCTTAGATGGACCATTTTCACAGTCTATTTAATCCATGAGACTTATGAAAATTATGAAAGAACTCCATTTTCAATCTAAGCCCCTTTGGCAGGGATTTTGGTAATACCTTAAAAGATTGAGTGGGAATCGAGTATTTAACTGAAATTTTTGAAAATTCTGTACTTACATTGTAATTTCAGGAATTGAATTCAAAACTCCATAACTCCATCAGACTCACTGTTTAATAAAGTGAGATGAAGGCATTTAATTTTTCATGGTCATTGTTCAGATAGTAATTATCTGTAAGGTGATGTTAAAGAAATAGCTCCTCTGTGATGTCAGTGTTTATATCACGGTGTAGAAGGCTAAGAACATTTTATGGAAATTTTATCTCATAACACCAAGTTGCATATCCTGGAAATATTAATACTGTGGATTGATGGTTTTGTTCACAGAACTTCCCATGGGTCAGGCTTGAGAGCCATTACTTACTCTTGATTTTTACTGGAGCAACATAAGTGGTGTATGCGGATTGGAATAATTCTCAGATGTTTTTTTGCCCTTTCATTCTGGTTATACAGATAGAGAGGCATTTACTGAAGAGTTTTTTTAAAAAAGGCTCTTAGGAGCTGAGAACAATCTATGCACCTTCAGAAAGCTCAATGAACTGGGGTGCTAGGATTGTGGGACAAGAACTAGGATTGATTTAATTGCTTGCATTGCTGTTGTAAATATGCAAAGAACCTTTCTGACTGAAGACTGTCATATCAGGAAGGTGTTTAATAAAATAAGAAATAGTATCTTAAGGACACTTGTGCAGCTTAAGGGAAAGTGAGTATTGTAAGGCACGGTGGAGACCTTAAAAAGCAGCCTTGGCTTGTTATGATTGTAATTCATATTTACGTCACTTCGGTTGTCACAGACTCAGAAAAGCCAGACAAACTGAATCATCCTGGATAATATCCAAAACCTCCCACATACAACCTGGAAAAAACTGTACTTAATAAATATATATCTACATCTTAAATATTCTACCCATTTTCTGGAGTTACTGTTTGATATCCTGTTGTCTTCAGGTTGCAAGAGCCTAATTCTGCATGGCAAATAATATACCATTTTCTACTGTTTTTCTAATAAGAGCTTAAAACCTTTAAAACAGGTAGGAGGCACCTTCCCAATAACATATACATTACTGAGAAAATTAAGAAATTCATAGGAATTCACAGCTATTCTGGTACATGGTTCTCATGTGTTTCTGTAGACTGGAATTCAACTTCTGATATAAGCCCTAAGTGAACATGAACAAAATATTCTCAAGGTACGTAATACATCCCAGAACTGCCACTGAGCTACAACTGGCCCTGCTTGGCAATTCCCCATCAGTAACTCCCATGAAAAGTGGGGACAGCTACACAGAATCAAGCTGAACTCTGAGAACCCTAGACATTCAGTATAAATCACTTACAGCTGTAGCAGATGTTGAATCACACCACAAAAGTATCATTTAGGTTTTTGGATCAAAGCGGGAGAACGCTATGCTCTACTGTGTCTTTAAGTTCTTGGGAAAGTTGCTTTAGTCAATTCCTGTAGAATCAGGAATAGATGCCTTATTTGTATGCTTCCCCTGTGCATACCATGGGTGATAAACTCTTCACCTGAAATGATCTGATCGTTACCTGATCCGTATAGTACCTAAGAGGGCGAGCTGTATAACTATACCTCTTATTGCTCCCTCACTGGGTACTACTGACTGCCAGTCTAGCTTGTCACTAAAGGAATTTGAGCTGCTTAAATGTCATGATGTTTGGATTTGTTTTGTTGATAACCAGAGGGTGTTGTGTGTTCAAAAGAAATATTGAGACCTTGGTAAAATTGTCACATCTAACCTTATCACCACAGCACCAATTTTCACATGTTGTTTCTGGTTCTGAACTCTGAATAAAATGTGCTTTTATGGTATCTAACAGACAATGGAGCCTCACGGCAGCTTATGAACTGCTGGATTCTTTTAAAAATTATACTGGCAAATATTTAAGTGTGGAAAGTGCCCTTTTTAGAAAGTTGTTTGCCCGCCTACTAGATTCTCATAATCTCTCTTTTAATTGCTGTATATTTATTGGATTCTGACAGAAAGTTGCAAAACATGCCTCTGATGATTGCATACACTCAAACACATTTAGATAGCACTTGCCCTAAGCAATCAGTGCCGTGAAAGCAATCCTTATGTAAAAGAGGCGAAAAAACCCTGTAAAGGAAAAAAGAGACAATGTTCTGTCATCTTCAGAAACACACAGTCAGTCAAACACCAATGCCAAGCATGCTAAAACAGTGGAAAAACCCCAAGCATTATACGTCAGCATTCCAGCATCTTTCACAAATAGTACTTGCAGCTTTAGACTCGTGCGACAAGAAGACATAAGATATCAATCTTCTCCCTAACTGTAACAATAAAATCACAGGCCAATTGGAACATGTAATTTTTTTTTCTGTTTTCTATGCAGGATAAGTGTTTCCTCATGCATTAAAATGCTCTGAAATATATGCAGAGCAGTGCTGTGTCCGTGAAAAACACCACTGGAATAGTATCATAATCATACGGGTCTGAAGATAAGTGAGAATTAAGGTATGTAAGGGTAGCTTCCTCTCTTATATTTTATTTACCCAGCTGGAAAAAAATATGCACAGAATGTTCTATCATCTAAACTGTTGACTTGATTGGCTTAACACGTCATCATTTCCTTTTTTCTACAAGAAGATCATCAGCATTCACATACCACCTTGCCATAATAATTAGTATTGGCACCTGGTTCCCTCTTACTGTAACAGTAGGAGGCATGAAAGAGGTGCCCGTTATGCCAAGAGGAAAAGAAGTACAACATAAATTACAATTTTAAGGAAAAGTGGGCGGAAGTCACCAACATGGTTAAAACAAGGAATTCCTTAACAAAAGAGAGTTCAGTGACCTGTTTCTATCATAAGTATTCATTATGACACTGCTGTATCTCAAACAGAGCACTTCCAGCGCACGGCAGATTCTGCTTGCAAAATCCGTTAAATAACAATATGAGAAAGTGTGTGACTGGCTACCCAGTAATTTAAACATGTGTGCCTTCTCTCCGCATGCTGGCACTGCCTCTTGCTCAAATTTAGTAATGCAGAAGATTAAAGCTGTCAGTTACATATAAGGGTTAAGAAGTCCAATAGGATTTATGATCTCTGTGCAGTCTCCAGGGAGAATAAGCAGACTGTTCCCTGCCAAAACACTCCTAAGCTGCCCTCCAGTGAGGAGCGTTACAGGGAAAGTACCAGAGTTAGACAGGGGGAGGGGGAATAGCGAAGGAATAGGCAAATGCAGCTGTCAGCATCTTACCTGTTACGTCTGTTCTTCATTTTTACTTCAGTGTACTTCCTCTTTTCTTTCAAGAAATGTATTGTAAAATTGACTTAAATTTAACGTAAAGTTGACTTAATTCAAGTTAGAGAGTATCAACATATCTTCTGCTGCATATAGAAACTTCCTTAGAATAATGAACTTACAGAACTTAGAAATAATGAACTGCTAAGAACAGTGACCTACTAACAAAGGTTGCTCCCCTCTCAATTTGCATGTTCATTGCCAGGAATCTAGCCTGAGCTAATATTCATAGTTTACAAGTCCACTGATGGCTGAGGCAATTTTTTGTCGCTCTACTGCACTTCTGGAGAATGGTGCTTATCAGACTGTAAATAAAGGCTACTGTCTTTCAGTGTCTGAAAATCTGGGAATACAGTTTGGTTTCAGTTCTTGTAATTTAGGTATTGACTAAAGGAAAAGCTTCTGGAATCATCACAGTCCAGTCTCTTGTTAAAACATGATCATATCATCTGCCTCCCCCTCTGCCCCAGTAACTTTTGCACAAATTTACCAGTCGGCAGAGGTCTTTCAATCACAAATTTCTCAAAGACTTTTCGAATGGGTTGATGAGCGGACAGAAACCCCAGCTGAGGAAAAAAACTCTGTGATTTGACTACAGATCTGCAGTTGAGACAAACTGCTTATGTGCCCCAGCTGTGTGACGCCTCCAGCTGGAAGAATACATATCTTTTCAAGCATCAAAATCAAGCGTCAACCATAGTTCATTCATCCTATTGCTTGCTGAGTAGTTTGTTTTTCTACAGCTGCATTCAGATTGTGGCAAAGGTGAGGGTGATGATAAAGGTTTACAAGAGCTTAAGCTAACCCACATGGTTATTCGTGCGATTCACGTCATTTGGGTTAGCTCTTTAAAAACTGCCCAGTCGGCATCGAATCTGCTGCATAAGAGTACGTTTGGTAGGGGTCAACCCAACCTTGAATGTGAAAGGGGGTGTTGTTTTTCGTCACACAGCTTTTTCCCAATTAGTGATGAAAAAGCAGTGTTTTGTCAGTCCCAGAAAGAGAGGAAAACAAGCCAGAGGGAGGGTTTCACTATCTGGCGCAGGGAAGGGCCATGACGATTTCACCTGAATAGCCTTTTCAAGCATAACGTTGCATGTCCTCACTTGTGTAGCAATTTATATCTTGTTTGCATAAGGTGTGTGAATGAGATGCATCTTCCCTGTGAAACAGGAGCATTTCTGAACAGTTATGTAATAAAGGTATTAGTGTGCCTGTCTGCATGCATAACGCCAAAGGAAAAGGAGAACTGTGTCTGAAACAGGAGGAAACACGAAAAAGCTTAAAACTCCTCAATAACTCCAAATTAAATTTCTGTGCATCTTCAACCAGTACTGTTCCACATCATAAAGCTTTGGCAATAGGAAATGCTGTCTGGTGCAAGTTACGCACAAACAACCCGACTGTGACTTTGAATATGCTATGCAGCCCTGAGTACTGCTAAAACTGGGCAAGCAGGGAAAGAATTCAATACCTCTGTATAAGAGATTGGCTCCAAGACACACCTTAGTAAATCTGTGAAGTAATTTCCTTATCATTTCATTGGGTGTTTTAAACAAATGAGCATCCATGTGTAACAATTCATAAACAGAGAAAAAAACAAAGACAGGTTACCTAGGGATTCAGTTCTACCTGAACTCTGTAATTTGGCACAGTTTGGGTTAAAGCGGCTGTCCAAATGACTCATTGAACCTGGATCATTACATTGGAAAAGAACTGTTCTGGAAGGAGATTAATGAGTTGAAGGTACAATCTAGCAAGACCCAGGATGCCGATAATTGTTCCAAGCAAATAGGCAGTTTCTTTATGGAACACATGTATTTTTGGATAGCACTACGACAGTGCCATAAGGAACTGTAGGAGGATAGCAGATTAGAAGCCAGTATCTCAGAGAAAGTCAGAGGCAGGAAACAAGCAGAAGAAGTCGTGGGGAGCCTGTCTATATCCAAAAGTCTCTTTGGAGTGCCTCTAAAGTTAGGAACTGAGAAGATACAGAAGAAGAGAGACAAACTAATATATTTTCAAATGATATGATGCTTTTATTGTTATCCCCGTCCCTTCCATGCCAGGGGTAACAGCTTCATCAATTTTATGACTTTTTTCGTCAGGAAATAAACTGAAGCAGTACTGCAGCATCCCCTTTTTTCTTTTAGTTTCAGTGCTGAGCCCTGGCGTCAGTCCTGTAAACCTTCGACACCTGAATTGTCTCCTCTTCCAGGGAATGCAGGATTTTTTAGCCTTGTCTGAATCCCTTTCCAGCATGGTTCCTCCTCCGTGTGGGCCAGAAGTCCAAGGCATATGGCTGATAGCAGCTGACTGCATTGTGTCTCTAGCCACTGACTGAATATGCATAAAATACAAACTAAGAATAAATATATGGAATACAGTAAAGCAATCACAAAATTATAATGAATACAGTTCCATCCAGTAATTCACTGTTAGACACTGAAATCAGGGTATTTATTAAAGAAAGCTGGAAAAGAATCTTAATATTTCTTGTTTCCTCAAGGATAGTCTCAGGATTTGTTTTTTAATTTATTACTTTACTTTTGTAGTCTCATAATCAGGTGACAGTAATTTCCCTGTATTCCCTGCCAAATTGTTCTATGGTTTTCCTGTTCTGGAGTATGTCATTTCTTGGGATTTCTTTCAACTAATTTTGCCTGTTTGAAAGTTAGATATCTCGTATAAATTCATCATCTCAGTGACTTCGCTAATGGAAAGACAGGCAATTCCCAGAATACTATCTTAAAGTGGCATGAATAATCCCTTGGGGGTGCTTATCTCCCTCCATTTGCGTTGTGTGAGAACAGACAAATAATTTTAACTTGATGTTTAAATTTAGATGGCTAAAGTTAGGGGTGATAAATACCACCCTTGGAGACTTTAAGAGCAGCTTAGTTACACTTCTCTCTCTTATTTCCAAATGAGAACAGTGTAGGAGTATTTCCAATTACTGATGCCATGCACTTCTTGCAGATGATCCCAAAGCAATCAGATGTGAAACTGGTTTATAAATATTTGTTGAGAATAGTAAAAGCAAGACAAATTTTTTTGTTCCCTCGAAGATGTTCATGGCATTCATGGACAGAAGGGAAATTTGTTACTGATTTGGGGCAATTTCTTGTAACAGAGGAAGATATTTTAATCTTCATAGGCATTGTTTTGTAGATTGGACCTCTTCACAAAATTTAGCACACCTGATTGCTGTGTTACAGAAGAGACCATGTTTTCAAGCTGCAGATACTAGATCTACAGTAGCTTAGTGTTGAAGAAATATGTGGTTAGAGTCTCGGTTAGAACTCAGTTTTGCTGAATTTAATTATGGGAGGATAAGCCTAATTTATAATCATATTATAAAATGGTATTATCAGCAATTCAAATAAATCAGTCGGTAAGTGAATAGCTTTTGTGACCTCTCAAAAAAACATTGTAGCTAAACATCGTTTCTTAAAGGTATTTATAATTAATTACATTAATGTCCAGAAGATGTTCAGAACACAGTAACTGACTTGGCAATTTTTTTCTGCTCAATATTAGGACCACTCTGCCTATATTGGCAACAGTTAGAAAGGGGAATATAACAATTTTTTAATCAAAGCTCTGTTTAATGGTAGTGCTCAGTTTGAGATGCTGCCCTTTAATTTTCCTATGTTGAGTTCTGATACTCCTACTGAAGTGCACAGGAACCTCAATCACTACATGAAAATCAATTCCTAGATATCTTTAATTGACTTTTCAGGATCAGGGAATGCTTTTGAAAGCTCTGATGTGAACGATTATTTGAGATTATCCTCAAAGACAGCAGCAAATCTAGGAGCAAAGCCCGCTTATTCTCAATCTTCCGTTTCAAATATTTTTTCTGGTTTCTAGGATTAGCTTTCTACTTCAAAATAGGAGCAATTATAATTGCAAAATACCAATATCTTGTGCCTTAAATGCAGTATGTATTCAAGGGAGTCCTGGATGCATAGATCAAATTCCCAGAGACATCCATAAATCAGTATAATACTTGGTTTTGTTTACCCCCATAGTTCACACATTTTCTTTTTTTTTTTTTTTGCAAATCATTATTTGTAATTAAATTCTTACCAATAATGAAAAAAAAGCAAACATTATTTGATCATGATTTTGATTCATGACCTTGCTCAGGCAACAAAGTAAGAGCGGAGGGCTACATAACTCAACATGTACATAGACTTAAAGAAAAGAAAGCTTCACAGAGCTATCATGTCTCTAGAAAGCAGCCAGCAGATAAAACGAATAAGGAAGAGCCCCAGCAGTGAGTTCTGTAGTATGGCCTTTCAGTCCATCAAAAAGCATGTGCTTGACACAGATTTCCCCACTTTTTATAAGGCAAGAGCAAGAGAAAGGCTCCTTCCTTGACAGGAAGGAGCATAACTGCAGAGAGTGCAGCAATGTTTTTCTTCTTGCAATTGGGAGAATGCTACCATTGCTTGATCCCTGAAAGTGCACTTAGTGCACTACAATATTTAGGAAATGTCTTTCTTTATGAGTTTTGACTGTTTGTACTACTTTGGAGCTATCTGCCATCTTGCTAAAAAGTGATTTCATCTGAGAAACTTGCAAGAAGTTACAGCCAAGTGTCAAAGAATGCAAACAATAAGACAGAGAGTGTACAAGTCTAATATTTACTTAGTGTTTTAAAATAGAACATCTATTCCAACATACGTAGAGTTTAGATGCCATGGAAAAGGCAGAGCACTCATCTAAAAATCAGTGCACCCTGTATGTAGTTTTCCCCTTTCTGCTTTTCAGCTTTAGTGAGATTTCACAAGCAATTGTCTTTTGAGGTTCATATACACATTGCCTTACACTTGTCAGAGTAATTTTTTTGTCTGGAATATTATCAAGAGGAGAGATAACTGGAAGACCTGTGAAAGTTCAAACACTTGCGGATTTTTACAAAGTTAAATAGTTTCTTGTTTATGTTTCCCATAACTGACTTACAGAATTTGGAAACGGGCCCAAATCAATACAGTTAAATATATGCATTGTGTAAATATGGCCACATCCCAAAGAGAAGCTTTAAGTGGGAGAGCATTGGACACTAGAGAGGTTTTTGCTGATGTTTTGTATATATGTATGTAGGCACTCCTATGGTCTGTTTTTCACAAATTAGAATACTGACACTTAGTAGGTTTCTAGTTAATCTACTTGAGTGTGGGTTTAGACATATTTTTAGTCTTTTATTATTCAAAATCTGGGCCACAGATATTCAGAAACTGTTTTCTAAAACCATGTCTTTATGTTCCAGGCTGCTGTTCAGAATAAGGATAGCCCAAGCTTGCACCACAAGCTCCAGGTTGTCCCACAGGCACTGGCATTTCAGCATTTCACTGGGAGCTTAGGTTCCTGCACACCACTTGGGAGAGCTGATTCTCAAAGGAATGGCCTTTCAGAAGATAAAGTGAGCATGAGCTTGAAAGAAAAGCTTGGGAGGGGAACTTATGACTAATCTGATTTAGCCAGCTGATAGGCATGTCTCTTTCCCAAGATAATCAGCCTTCAATCCTTTCCTGGTGGTAGTAATCATTCAAGAAGCTTAGTTTGGACCTGCTAAACCCCCATACCTATCACTCACTCACACTGGCTTCCTCCCATGTATTCCTTAAGTTCCAGTGTTTTCTGCATGAGTCCTCTGCTGTCTCTCACCTATTAGGGACCTGTCTTCTCTCATGATACTGTTAAGTAATAGTTATCAGGCATAGTTATCAGGCATGTTGTAAGAGTGCCAATGATAAGGAAAGGCTGCCTGGGGCTCATGTTGTGAGCAGTTCAGCTGTGGCACCCATAACAGTCTATCTCACATGGCCAGATATGATAGATTGAAAGCTCCTGCGTATTCCTAATCCTCAACTGTGCCAGGAACTAGCTTATCGTGAGACCCAGCTGCACAGTTAGCCAGTCCAGCCAACATCCAAACTAAATCCATTGGAAGTTGTTGCCACCCGCCTTTAAAATCCCAGACCTCTTTCCTTTTGGCCTCTCCATGTGTTTTCTGAGGTCCAACCTTTGTGAACATTTTGACAGATGGTTCATAACATCAGGAAGATTGGCTTAAGGAATTGTACATTTTCAGCCTAACTAAATAATCCACTTCAGGGGCCTTGGGACATTTTGAAGTTGGGTTTTGCATAACGTTTCAGCCCTGGGGAGGAACACAGTTGTTTCTAAATATGAAAAGGTAGAAAAACTAATGGTAGCAGACAGTCATCTGAGTAATTCTGAGGTTTTGTGCTGGATCGAGATAGGAACGAAACCTGAAATTGCTATCATAACTTGCATGTCAGCCTCTCTTCATCTTTTTATTAATTGTGTTTGTTCCAGTAATGACTAAAGAGTAAACATGAACAGGGCCTCACTTATCCTTGTACAAAGTTAAATATGTAGAAATGTATATTGTTGCTTTTTTAGTGCTTTATATCTAAAGTACTTTTGGAGGCTCTCTGAGGTACACGTTGTCCTGCTTGCAGCCAGCCAGTCAGAAAGACGAACAAGCATGCTGTGCTATGCAAAACTGCTATTCTGGTAACATTGCACCTCCTAAACATTAGGCTGAAAGCAACTTACTAGTGTACAAACCTGCATGTCCTCAAATAAGAAAGATCTTGTAAAAGTGGAAGTAAAATGATATGAAGATGGGGACAAACCCTAAATGAATAGAATCAATCCATTCAACATAAGTCAGCATAATCCAAGTAAACTTAAAGTTTAAAAATGCTCAGCAACACCTTGTGTGATGTGATTCTCCAGATTCACCTTGTTCATACGAACACTTGACTGATCCTCCTGGGAAGGGTCCCTGCCACAGGAATAAAAAAAACCCACTCACTTCTGCTCAGGCAAATTTTCAGAATGCTTGCTTCTACTTCTGCTTCACCTATCAGTTTGTAGGGCTGTTGTAAGCATTTGGGTGACCCTGTCCATGACGCACGTGGTGAGAATGGATCCATGGTGCTTCAAAAGCAAAGACAGTTGCACAGGTACAGGAATGTTCATACTGGCAGCTGGCTGCAAGGGAAACATCTGTCCAAGGGTGCAAGGCTCTAAGACCATTTTATTGTCAATATCACTATGAAAATATGAGTATTGTTTCCAACTCCCCCACTATTGGACATCTTCTGAATCGTTCAATACCCTCAATATTACTACACATACAACTGCAAAAGATCTCAGCCTAAGGTACATTCTTTTGTCTCCCTCTGTAAATGTTTAATTACTGGCTCACAGCATAATGTCCAGTTGACACAAGCGTGCACACATCCTGGTGTCTACATTTCCATTACCTTATAGTCACACAATATTTTATGAATGTCATGTTAGAAGACATTTAAACATTTTGTACCACAGCAAGATCACTGTGCAGCATATTGGGTATTTTCACAAAGATATGCAAAAATCCAGACAATCATCACAATCTTTTCGTGTATGAGAATTAACATGCAATTTAATAATACCATAAAAATATTGATATGCATTAGAAAAATGTAAAAACCCAAACTCTCAAAAGTCAGTGATCGACTTTATATAAATTGGACATACAGAAAAGACATTTCTGCATTACAAAATACAACAATGCATGGAAATATTCACACTGCATTTACCTTAGACAATGTAACTCTAAGCTCTGCTGAAGTATATAAGATTTTATCAAAATATGTCAAGTAAATTTTTCATATTTGGATCACAGCAATACAGCAAATCTAACCAAATATTCAAAACACATCAGAATGCATAAAATATCTTAACAATTCTCCCTGACAGATATTTGTAAGTGGTTTCTTTGAATGTGTGATAGCTTGTTCCATTTTTAACATTTTTAGTAGAAAACAAGTAAACTCATCACTCCAGAGGTGAAAGAGCTCATCAGTTCATGAACATGTGGAAAAGATGGCACTATCTCTGGCTTTGTTATTATTACAGTCAGTGTTTCTGTAGAGAGCCACTTAGCCTCCTGTGCAACAAAGTGCTTTAGCATAAGACAACATTTTAGCCCCAGCTAACTCTGTTCCTGCTCACCGAAACATTTAGTCGGTTTTAACAGAATTTACATAAGTATAAAAATTATAGGTTAAATGTTTTGCTCAAAGCAACTCTTCTTCTGACACAGAATTTTATGTCACCTGAATGGAAATGCCATAAATTAAACAGAAGCAGCCTTCTTTCACTCTGAGGATTTTTTTGATAGATCACTTTTAAATTAACTTAGCTTTACTCATACAGCACTTAATTTGATGTTGCTCTACTGAAATTAATCAGTTTTGCTATCAATTACTCATGAAGTTTAGACTTATATTTTAAATTTGAAAAAGAGTAAAAATCCCATTTCAGTCCACTTCACAGGGGGTGCTACATCAAAACTTAACAAGCAGCACATTTCAAACCCCGAGGAAAATCTTGTATTCCCCAAAGTGCAAGCTATTGAAGTACTTCATATCCCTAACAATAGCCTTCTGGCATTAACAACCTAAAACGCAAATAACATCCGCCGGCTATTTGTTAATTATGTTTTTGAATTGTTTATGGCTACACTAGAGGATATATTCCAGGCTCTGATTTCTATTAATAGATGCCTGCTTTGGAAAGCATAAAAAACCCCTCTGTCCTATCTAGCCTCCTTATACCCCAGACAGCAGGTCGCCTTCTTCTAGATCATCTGCTCTCGATAAAATACAACAAACTGCTGCTCTCCCATAATATATATGGAATATCCATGTGAATGCAAAATGTGTAGTCCTCTAAGATTCATGAAACCATTCCTGAGCACTCAAGAAATGTGGAAGACTAATTAATTTGAGACAGTAGTTGTATTTAATGCTTTCACAGACTTCAGTGTTCTGTAATCCTTCAGGAATAGGTTAGGTTCAGTTCAAAGGGATGTTTATCGTAGCTATCTAAATGTCTTGAGATTAGACTAGACTGTAAATAACATAAAGTGAGCTTTCTTACTAGGCATCTATTAATTTCTCTTTTGATCACTCGGAAACAATTCAAGTGCAATCAGAGTCCAAGCCAAAACCTGGAACTGTGGAGCTATAACGTTTACACAATGTTTTGATAACGACTATTGAATTTCAGAAAGTTCTGACAAAAGCTCAGGTCTGCTTTTGTTTTACCTCTTCAGCTTTACTGAACTGACTGAATCAAAAGAAGGGCCATAGATATGTTAGGTTTCTCCCCAGTTTGGGGAGAACTAAGAACGTAACAGCTAGTCCCTATTACAGGAGATCAAACATCCTGTCCCACCATCACTGTTAAGTCCCCATCTCTTTCTGCACGCAGGAGGTGGAAGAGAGATGATGAACCACCTACCTCCCCAGTGTTTCCAATAGAAAATGTAAGATATATTTTGAAAAGTAAGAAGATGTAAATGAAAGCAACAATGATTTAATCCTGAAAATGCTGTGGAGTGATCTCTTCAGGAGATGGAATATTGCTATTATAAAACCAGGTATTTGAAAAATTAAAGTATTTATTCATAAACTATTATAACTACGGTGTAAGTAATATTATTAAATTAATTACTCTATTTGTGTAACCAGGAGATAGCCTCTTAAGAAGTCTTATCCTGTTTTTCCAAAAATGTCCTTGAAAAGTATATACTCACTGCAGACACAAACATTTACATGTTGCAACTCGTGGTACAGATAAAAAAAAAATTCCATAAAAACATATTACGTACGTATTGACAAGTTGGATAAGAATGTAAAGACCGATCCAGGAACATGTATCTGCTACTTTTGGCATGGAATAAGCCCGACATTACACCTGCCCCGGCTAGGTGAAAGATTGTCTAGATATGAAAAGGCAGAGCAAACACTAACAATGAAGCTTTCATGTGAGGAGCTGGAGAACTATGTGGTGTGAGGGTAGGGCAGATACAAATGTCTGCTCAAATGAGCTCTCCAAGGGCAGAGCATCAAAGCTAGTTAAACACTAGAAGAGAGAGAGCCGGTGGGAAGTCTACTGTTGCAGGTTTTATTACCAGGTTAGACAAACATATATCATGAATGTCATTGGTGCAGTTGATTTCTCTTACTCCAAAGCAGCAATTACACACCTCAAAATCTATTTTCCTTCCTCCCTACCCTGCCTGTTATTGTTCTCATGATCTTAGTCCACTACATTTTTTCTTGGTCAAATTTCCCTCTCTAGGTCATCTTCAGCCATTGGAACTCAGGGCTGTAGTAACTCTACTGCTTCCTTTCAAGAGAAAAAAAGAATCAAGGAGAAACCAGACACACTGAATCCAGAGGCAAAGGTTTTACTCTCCAATGGTAGAATCCTTTGTAAAACAGCTCTCTTCTCACAACCCAGGTGACAAAACCCTGCCCTATTCTATCCTTGCCTGACAGTATCTGCAATCCTGAGTCTTGATGCAAGCACCAACATACCTCTTGGGTTTGTGTGCCAGCTACCTAATTTTACAAACTTTAAGAACTTAGTTGGCCTATCTGCGTTCCATAGCTAGTAGAAGGAGTTAGGACCCGCCGGGGGGGTGTGGGGTGATTAGACCTTGGCTAGGCCAATTGCCTTCTAGAATTGCTCTCCCCACCTATTTCAGGCTGACTCTGGGAAGACATGGCACCTCAGCTGAATGGATTCATTCACTTCATGTGAATTGAGGCTTCTGTGCAGTAAAATAAACGAATTTCCTCAGAGAACGGGATTGCAAAACTAAAGGGCTCTTGGAGTTAACCTTTAACTTGAATGGCTAATCCAGTGTTTTGTATACTGAGGATAGGCTAGTTCCTAGTGTTCCCATAAGAAGAGGAGGAGAAGGTGTTTTGGCACATTCAGGATGTAGGATGTTGGCACTGGGAGGCAGTTCAGACGGGAGGTCTGGAAGAGGCTGTTCTGTTGCTGTCTTTGGGCAACTCCCGCTTGGACTAGTCTACAATGCAGCCTACCTACAAGGAAAAACAAGGAATAAAAGCAGTAAATTTATACACAGAGAATGGCTCTTTGTCTGCTGAAAGTTATGTTTATTCTGGTGGCTTTGTAATCCTGGTGGTGGGGAGCAAAAGAAAGACCTGGCTCTTACTGACTGTGGGGAGGGAGAGTGAGAAAGCAAAGGAAGATAAGGAACTGCCTTATCCCAGGAGAAAAAGAGTGGGAAGAGGGACAGGAAAAAATTTTCCTGCATCTTTTCCCAGGTCAGAACACCACTGAGGAAGTGTCTGTTTGATTTAGTTCTCTGAAGGTCGTTTCCACCCTGGAATGTTTGGCAACAATTTGACGTACAAGGTGGTTACACCTGTATTTACCAGGCATGAAAAACCAAAGTACAGCATTTTTTTTTGTGAAATTAAGAAGATAACAAATGACTGAGACCCAAGTAGTCACATGGCTTATAACATTTTGGGCAAATATATATGTGTACATATGTAATTTTCTAATATTGTACTGCCTAAATCAGCGTAACTGTCATAATTAATTCATATTTAACAAAAGAATCACTACTTCATGCATAATAAATAAATAAATTTTTTTTCAGTTTATATTTCCAGCAAAGTTTTAATGCAAAAGTGCTGATATTTTATCTTACTTATTTAGCCATAGTGCCTATGAATTACCGGGATATGTTTCGGTTAGTATATTTTTATGATGAACCTCTACAGCTATTTCTGAAAAATCAGTATTTTGAAGAAATGATAGTTCATATTTAGAAAATAAATCTTAGGAAAATAAAGCTGGCATAAAGATATCACCTTATAGAATCACTAACCAGATTCAGAACAAGGCAAAACGGTATCTACTACCAAACCAGTCTCCAAACTTGACAAGAATTTGAATAGAGATTGTAACATTTCACAGAGAGGGCAGGACTAAAATAAACAGATTGATAATAATTTTTTACCTTGGGTTTTGTGTTTGTTTGTTTTTTTTTTTAAATAACAAATTAGCCAAGGATTTCAGCATTATTCAATTTTTATCAATTACACTAAAAATATAGTACAACATAAATGTAAGATAGAACTGAAACAATCTCACTACAGAATAATGGAAAAATTAGCCAGCAGAAGCTATGTTTTATCTCAGTACTGTGTTTGTTGCAATATCTGAAGAATGACTCCACTGGTAAAAAATAGTTCTGAAATTTGACCCATGTCCAAGTCAGAATGCAGGTGAAGAAATCAAGAGTGCCTTCAATTGTCTGTGTGAAATGTTTAATGTTCAATATGACATTAGCCAGATAAAAAACATTAATTTTGGTACATCTGGATAGTACAGAAAAAGGGACAGCAACAGCTGCAAAAATTTAAAATGTATTATGTATCGTAACTTTTTGTCCTGGATTTCTAAACTTTCTGCCTTTGGCCCTGACCTTTCCTTCCTGTGCATATTGGATAAACAAAAAACAAAATCTGTACTGCAGAACTCTCAGTGAATCATATTTGTATTTATAAGTCAGTTCTCTTAAAGGAATCTTCATTCATCCACCAAAAGAATATTATTTATCAAAAAAGTAATTTGTTTCCAGAAATATAAGGACTACATTATGCAAAGTATACATAGCTAACACAACAGTTTTAATGTAAAGTGGTTTTCTAATTTCATTGTCCTCAGTGCTAAAATCATTACATTATACATTTTAAAGTGACCCTTGTCTCTTTGAGAAAAGTAATCTCGTTTCTTTGGGAGCAACTTGATATACTGGGTTTTTTAATTGGGGGGAAAAAAAAAAAGAAATATCATCAGAAATCTGGTTGAAGAGAAGATGTGAATGCATGCAAAATTATTAGATTATGAAATGAATGCTGCAGTTTTCATAGAGCACTGCTAAGTTTTCAGATAGTCTTATCAGGGAAGGCCTTTCTAGTGTCTTCTATATATCTAATAACGCCTACACTTTAGTATGAAGATACCATGGTAATCTTTCATAAACTGACAAGACCATTTATTTGTATATAGTTGGCAAATGCCTGAGATGACTATACTTCATCAACTTATTGACAGGGAATCAAGGGATGAGTGGAGTGACAAGCACTGTCTTCCAAAATGCCATATTCAGCATTTATCTATTTGATTTGGTAAAAGAAGAAAACAACTGCATTCCTGTTAGAACATGAAAATTGGTACATTAATATTCTACCGAAATAGAAGTAATTGTCAAATTAGCAAAATAATGGTGGCATATGTGTTCTAACAGAAGTAGGAATTTCGGAAAAAAAAAAAAAAAAACCCACAAAATTTTGTCTAATATTATATTTCTGAAGTGTATATTCCCCTTCACACAAAATATGCTGTGTGTTATTTCCTGCAATATCTGTAATTAGAATTTAAAATTTACCAAGTTTCCCCCAAATAATATGCAGAGCATTTCCTTATATTTAACACAAGACAAGTTACAATGCCTATGGATGCAAGTTCTCTTGTACATGACAGCATATTTTCATCTGAGGAGCAGGAGTTGTAGGGTCAAATAGAAAAACCCTGTATGAATCTTAAAAGAATCTTTTATGGAGTTCACTGTCTGTGGCTCACAACAAGGTTCAGTTGCTAGAAAAATAAATCCAGGGAAATTCAATATAAGTGTCATTATTCAATTCTGTTTCCAGTTTCTATTAAATACATTTCTGTACAAAAAAAAAAAAAAAAAAAAAAAAACCAAACCCACCAAAAAACTAAATAAATAGCCTCAGTGAAAACATTTAAACATGTCCGGTGAGAGGTGAAATATTTCAATCCGGAACTCTAAATATCCTTATTAACTTCCATTTTTTTTAATCTTTTTTTTCCGTTTACCAAACTGCAAAGTAACATTTAATAAGGGATTTCTTTTAGCAATCTACCTCTGTTTGGCGTGGCTCTTAAACAAACTGCTTGACCTTAGTGGACCTGGACAAGTTTAATGCTGAATACACTCTTCAGTGCCTTGCTGCATAGCAAAGGAGATAAACACATGCTTACATAATTTGCTAAGTTGGGTGTCTAGCTATGTATATAATATAGCTATTCAATTGAATGGCTATATTATACATCCAGTTATTTCAATACAGTACAGGTCATTAGGCAGTTTTTAAAATTCAGCGGCTGAGAGGAGTACTGAAAACTATAATCTGGGATCCAATACCTTTCATCTTGCTAAGACCTAAGCTGTATTACTGGACAAAGGCCAAGAGGAAAGACAGAAGAAAAACAAGATAAGAAATATAAACCAGAACACTAGCAATAGCTGTAGGAGAAACAATCAGATAGGGATTCAAAATTTCATTTGCAAATGAGACAAGACACTGACAGAATGGAGGCAAATTCTCTTCTGAGGTGTGTCTCTGCTATGGGAGGGAGCTGGTCACATAAAGAACAACCTTGTGAAGTTTGTCATTAGAGAGCCAACCAGGAGGACAAAAGTAATAAAGAATCAGTTATCATTTCCATTACAAAACAAAGCAAAAATATTCTTCTAACAGTCACACCATACAGGGACAGGAGGAAAAACTACTGCTTACTGACAGAGTAAAGAGATAACAAGCAATACTGAGCAATGCAAAAAGACAAATTTAGATATTCT
Source organism: Anarhynchus alexandrinus (assembly GCA_008711295.1). Classification (NCBI taxonomy): domain Eukaryota; kingdom Metazoa; phylum Chordata; class Aves; order Charadriiformes; family Charadriidae; genus Anarhynchus; species Anarhynchus alexandrinus. The sequence goes on from VUYV01000452.1 coordinate 123,267, forward strand.
TGGATTTTGATGTTCTAGCTGAGAAGGATAACCAGATCTCACAATTAGAGGATGTGCAGAGACAGCTGCAGGAAAGTGTTTCTACTGCATTTCCTTCCAGCCCATTCTGAAAGATTAAGGAGTGCCTATGATATTAATTCCCTTTGACATAAATGGGTGATGACAATAGACTGCAATGTGTGGGGGTGATGCTTGCCATATGTTTTTTGACACAGTTGAAGTAGCTATTTTTGAAACTGGATAAAACAAATTTTACAATGACATGTGGGATAGAAATGAGCTATAGTTACAGCAGAAGTCCTCCCTCTTGGTCTAAATGGACTGTTTACAGGATGTTTTGAAAATATGGATCAGTTAACCAATCAAAGGAGGAGGAATTTGGTACCTGTTTTGCTGGAGGTTTTTGTACCTTTCATCAAGGGGGAAGGAAATCAAAAGAGTAGATTCTCTTTTGAACATTCCAGCCAGAATTTTCATCAGATTTTGTGCCACCAGTTTAGTTTTCCAGAATTTATAAAGGCACCTGATGATCACTTTTGCCACCCACTGCCTCTGAATAGGGGTGTTTTCCTGGGAGTAAAAGCACTATATAAAGTGAGGCAATGCAAAGATCATCTGGAAACCTAGTCTCTAACAGTGACTAGTGCCAGGAGTGAGCATGAAGAAATTCAGAGCATCAACTCATACACTGATCTGGGGAGAAATTCTTTCTAATCCTTTTTAGAGTTCACTCATACTTTGACAGAAACGATTAAGATCTTTAAAATTTCCTTCTGCCTGAAAACTGCCAATGTTTTTATTGGCCATTTCAATGGCTAGTCCTTTCTTACCACCTACCTAAGTCTATGGTATCTGCATCAACAAGTTATGATGTGTGTCATTACTTTTCTAACTTAATTGATTGTCCCATCCTAGTAGAAAGGTAGACAGTAGCTCCCTATTTTCTCTCTTCTACTGCCTTCCAGCATTTTGCACGTATCTACTAAGCCCCTTTCTATTTGACCTCTCTAAAGAATCACAGCCTTTTTCTGTCTATTTCCCAACTTCCAAGTACTTTTATTCCTCTAAAACTGGAAACCTTTGACTATTGCTAGGTGTTTTTATGCAGACTAATCAATCAGAACTGTCTGTATGATTTCAAATGGAGATGAGTGACCTATTGAATATTATTATAGCAATTTACTGTGTTTTTATCCCTTTTTTAACTGCTGCTGCACCATGATAGAGGTTTTCGGTAAGCTACGTTAACATAATTTAGATTTTTTTCTTTGAATCATTCACATTTACTTAGAAGTATCATGTACGTGCTATCATTGCCAGTGAATTTTCATCAACATAAAATTTTCTTAGCTCTCCCAGGGACCATTCATTCATTCATTTATTCTGAACTTATCCTAGGAAAAAAGTTCAAAAATATTTTTAAGCATAAAAAGCAAAATTTGGATGCTACCCTGAACAAAGACATGGGGCTATATTTTTTATAAAACTTTGGTGTAATGATTTTCAGAGGTTAGTGATAAACTCTTTGAAAGGATGCAGGTGAGTCACTATCTAAGCATTTAAAGACTTCAATAGCACATACAAAAATACACCAAGAAAAAAAAGAACACTTGCCCACAATATTTAGCATTGTTCAGGAATACAATAAATTATACAGCAACTTATCCTGCCAACATATCTTAAAAAGCCACACAAAGGACCTACAACTAATATCTGTAATGCAATCTGTAGTTCTAAGATAAGTTCTAAGACCAAAAGCAAGGGAAAAACAAGTGCATTACTACAAACCTGTGTTTTCAGCTCCCACTACTTATAAGATTATAATGGATTTGACTGCCTTTGGTGTTAGTAATTTCCCCAATGAATCTGTGGGTGGAACAAAAATGTGGAAATGAAAACTGAGAGGGTATTGTATGTTCAAAATATCACCCTCCACTCACACACAGTAGATTGGATTCAAGCCGTCATCTTTCCATGTCTGTTTTCCCATTTTGTGAAATGGTTCAAGTCAGAATATGCTCTTTCACCACTATTAAACTTCTTCTCCCACCTTAGTTCCCTTGTGTTCCCACGTTAGCTTCCTCTTCTGAAGATGGAAGGACAGAAATCATTATTAAAACTGCTTATAAGCAAGCTTACGCAATTCCATCTCAATGGCTGCACTCCTATGTGCTACCACTCTGAAGGCTGTACACATGCAGGGACACGGCTCCCCTCCCTATGCAGCCATCCTCAGCGATGTAGTAAAGATCTATCTTCCTTCACCGGTCACCCAGGATCTTATCCTCTGATCCCCACCAAACTTCATGAGCATCACAATTACATACCATACCTTCCCAAGCATTTGAGTATGAATTAATGTTAAATGAGTAAAAGACGATATTGGTGACGTATGATAGAAGCAGTGTAATCTTCCTTTCCCATAATCTTAAATTTCTGAACATTTAAACTCTTTAAACTCATAAAACAACATGAAAAAAGGTATAATGAGTGCATAAATGCTATTTTATGCTGCTGGCATATGGGAGACATTTAGTCTGTCATATAGAAGGACTGTGTAAGATTCCATTCAAACAATTAGACTTTTCCCTCTAGTCTGAACTACTCAGTTTTGTCAAATACCTTTATGGCACCAACCAGCAAGAGCCTGGAGCAAAATTCTGCTTACATTTCTACCCATCTTAAATAGCGTCCTAGAATTAATTAGTATCCATCTTCCTGGCATAAATTCCGTAGTAGAAAGGAATAAAAAATTCTTGCATTGCAGGAACATGTAGCACACACGAATCTCTTTGGCAGTGCCTACTCAGGTTCCCGCTCCTCTTAAAATGCATGTTAGAACTTCTGTTGATGAGTGGTAGATCTCAAATCTAACTCAATTTGACTTAACTTCTATACAGTTGGAATACAAGACTTGGCAAGTTTAAGCTGCTAGACTGCTATGTATAAGGAGTTCACTGATTCCACATGAATGTAATGCAAAGAAAGTATCACTGAGATATGACTGGGATCAAGTAGCACCAGACACTAACCATGAAAAACTCCTTAAGAAACACTCAAGCTCATAGTTACACTTTACAGGAAAATCATGACAGTTTGGAACATAAGAGATAGTAAAATCGTTTGAATAGCCATGGTCAAAAAACGTAGACAAAAGTATGCAAGCCTGCCAGCGTCACTTGGACTACAGAGGCTGTGAATGCAAAGTGTCATCCTGTTAATTTCTGTACTTTCCATTAGTTCTGGATTATTGTTTACAAGTATAACCTTACTTTGGAACACTAGGATTTCCTTGTTTTCCTCTTTTTGAGAAAACTGTGTTGTACATCATCCAGATGTACAACAGCTGATCAATATTTAAATCACGTATTTTACTCATCTTTGAGCTGATAAAATAAAAATCAAATCATTTTGGACAGTGGGGCATTGCTGCCCACAGCTGGGGGACATGTTGTGGGGGAAGAGCAGCTTGGGGTTCCATAGGATTTATTATGGGATGTTTGGGAAGGAACCAAGGTGGGAAAAAGTTGTTTAGGTGGTCTGGGGAGGACCAGGAGTGGGAAAAATAAGGGGCAAGGGAGCAAAAAGGGCTAGTGGCAGGGAAGTAGTGGGTGGTGGGTACACTGTCAGCCCTGCCCTGTGCCTGGCCACCACAGCCTGTCCTGGCTGCTCGCCAGAGTCCTTCCTCACTCCATCCTGGGTGATGGCTCTGTGTGTGTGTGTGCGCGCATGTGTGAGTACATGCGTGCAACAGTCTGTCACAGCAGCTGGCATGGGGCTGCAGCCTCAGGGGTTGTATGTCCCGATGCCAGCAACTGGGGAGACTGGGATCAAGGGGCAGCTGCTGGGTCTGAGGGTCTGAGCCGGCTGCCAGAGGTACCCACCTTGTCCACACGTGTGTGCACGTTGTCACTTGTGGACACCCATACTGCTGCGCCAGAGAGGGGAGCAGGATGAGGCCCTCAGTGCTGCCTGTGTCCACGCAAGTGCTCTGTGTGTCTGTCTGATCTGTGTGTCCAGACATGTGTATAGGTACATATGTGGTGTATACGTGTGCTCTGTGTGCATCTGCCTGCTGGGAACGTGTCTCCAGCCTCACTGCTGGTTGGACCCGGGGACACAGAGCTGAGCAACCTCGCCCCTCCCAGGCTCTTGGATCCAGCAATATCCAGTTATATTTGTTCACATACTTTGTCTCCTAGATTTTTTTTTAACTTCTGTCACTTCAGCAACCAGTTGCTCAACTAAGTAGAAACGGTGCTGGGGATATTTCTCGGAAATGTTAGATGGTTTCCCATAAGAAAACCTCAGAAAAAAATATTCTAAAATAATATATTATAATAAGGCAGAACAAAACCTAAGAGCTTTCCAAACATTGAATGAAGTAGGCAAGATGAAAAAAACAAAAGCATGACTGCAGCATAAATTATTGGTAACTTCCACTCAATTTTGAATATGAGGTTTTACAGAAAATGAAAGAAAAGAATAGAAAAATAATTTAATGGACTGATGGTCATAATACAAGGAGAATTAAAAGAAAAGAACTGAAAATTAATTGTATAAGTAGAGTGTGGTTAGCTGGTCTGAGCTTCTGGCAATACAGACATCTTGTCTGTGGGCACTGGTGGGCTACTGGCCAACCCACTTCCTTAGGCTTCTTTATATAGTGGATGTCTGCTCCAAAGCACATCCATATCAAACTAATGAATGGGATACAAAAGTGTGGAAGTTATTTTATTTTCAAGAAACATGATTAAGTAACCAAAAAAAAAAAAAAGTCACTTTGAAAAGGAAAAATGAGAAACATAAATCACGTAGATACACCCCTGAAGGGTAAACCAGTTCCTCGTCCCTGTATTCTGGCTATTTCATGTCTATATATGGAGAACAATCTCCAGAAGTTTAATGTTTGAGACCACCTCTTGCACATAATTCTAGAGAGCAAAAAGATGAACTGAAGAAGGAACCAAATCATGCAAAATTTACTTAGTTCATGCAGAGGTGTCAGGAAGGAAGTATTAGAACAGGTTCCTAGCTCTCAGAGAAATTAAACAGGAGGATCTCTGGTGAGAAACACTGTGTGAGCTGTGTCCTGAGCTAATTGGCTGCAATCTGCATGCGAGGTTTGGAATCAAAATTAGTACTCTGTAGTCTGGACTGAACAGTTACTGAGCACTGAAGAAATTCTTTACTGTGAAGGTGGTGAGACCATGGAACAGGTTGCCCAGAGAAGTTGTGGATGCCCCATCCCTGGAAGTGTTCAAGGCCAGGTTGGATAGGGCTTTGAACAACCTGGTCTAGTGCCCATGGCAGGAGAGTTGGAACTAGATCATCTTTAAGGTCCCTTCCAACCCAAATCATTCTATGATTCAGGCTGTCCACTTTATATTTCAACAGTGCTTCAGTGCAACCCTGCAGCTTCGTCTGCTATAAAATTCCTAAAAAACACGTAGAAATGACTAAAACTAGAAACATGACAACAAAAAAGTTCATGAAGGGTATCATTTTGATTTGGAGATACATTGGACTGCAGAAAAAGCCTGTTTGTTTGTTTGCTTATTTATTTACATTTCCAGAATTGTTGCAATATGTTCATCTATATTGTCAAGTTACTCTTGATGAACTGCCTATAACCACAGCAGTTTAAGACAACAAACTCCATATTCCCTTTGAAAAATTTCTTCTTCCTAACATGTGTACATATAGACTGCAATTTTCAAATACTGGGAAAAAAAAGGGATGAGTCAGACATTAAGTGCTCTGGATGATACGTGATAATTAAAGTCCATAATTATAAGGTCTTCACGTTTAATCTCACTGTGTCACATGTAGACCTTGGCAATGGTTTCTAGAGCCTGTGGGGCTTCGCTGGTCTCGACTGGACTGATACGGGCACAGGATGAAAGGCAGACTCTTGCAGACTAAGACATCCAGAACTTTAAAGATAAACCAGCACCCTAAAACTAGACATGGAAACTCACAAACTCAGGGCAGGCAGCAGGTGCTGAATGTCCTTCCTCCAGCTACCAAAAAAGCACGGCCTCTTGCAAAAATTTCCATTCCTGGATGGACAGGAGATATACCCTCCATCTCACTCCTAAGTAAATATATTGCTAACAGAGTATTAAGAATTGAAGTCCTTTGAAGAAGCTATCCAAAACCTATCTTGCATGTCAGTCTGCAAACTGAGAATGTTAGAAATATTCAAATGTTAGAAATAACTAGAGTCATTATGGAGGTACTCCCATTACCACAGGGTCAATAAAAACAAGGCAGTGTTGTGTTAGGGCAGTGGAATATTGAGTACACACACAGACACATCAAAAGCATGGTCGGAACAAGAAAGTCCCCTGAAACAAAAGGTTCCACCACCACATCCGGCTGCCAGCAAATGGGTTTCATTTCTGAGTGTCTTAATCATAGGATTTATCTGGCAGCCTTTCAGAAGTGTTGCTGCAATTACCTTTTTTTCTTGTAAGCTAGGATTAGTATAATACAAATACAGGTAAGATGCCACATGACAATACAGTATTTGTTAGGACTTCATCCAGATTTCTGGGAAAAGAAAGACGGTATTACTTAAACACTGATTTGGATGAACACCTGTAATAATTATAAAGGACACAATAAACAGCACAGTAGTAGAATACAAATATTAACTGTGCCTCTATTTGTTGTGGAACAGGAAGGAAAAAAGAAGGAAGGAAAGAATATAAAAGAAGAAACAAAGTAAGGAAAAGAAGGAAAGAAGAAACAGGCCATGTGGTGACTGGGAAAATGTGGCACGGGATCATGATGCAGAAACAACACTTTTAGATGCTAAGAATGACTGTATCAACGAGCACCTAGGTAAGCGGTATACAAGAGGGGAAATAACCCTCATTATGGTTCAAGCAGCGCACACAGAGGACCTGTTCCAAAATTTCAGCACTGAAGAACTGCATTGCAAGAGTGACTATAGCTTGCCCTGCAGAAACAAAAAACCTCCCAAACCATGCAAACCCCCAAAATCCAACAGAACCAATGCTGAACAGAAAAAAATACAAAATAAGGAAGCTGGTCAAAGACAAAGCTGGAGAGGATACCAAAAAGAGTTAGGTTCTTACAGGTGCTGATTGCCGAAAAATATCATTTTGGAGAGACACAGCAAATTTATACTCCCAGCCAAAAATGACTTGAGAAAGGTTGAGAGGAAGCTGGCACAATTAAACAGCAGGAATAAGGCAAGTTACTAGAAGAAAGAAGTGATCCTTTGAAAAGTTGAAGTTGTGTCCAATTAAACTCAAACCAAATCAGATCAGAAGCATGAGATGACTGCCTGAACAGAATATGCAAAAAAAAAAAAATTAAAAAAGAGTAAGAAATCATCCCTTATGTGTATCTGGAACAGCAAGCCTATCAACAGTCTAAGGCCAATGGATGATGAAGATATAAAAAGAGCACTCAGAGAAGATAAGGCCCTATCAGGCAGGCAAAATGAGTTCTTGTCATCTGCCTGCAATGTGGAAGTGGCAGGAGATGTTCCTCTGCTGGAGCCCTTCTTTGCAAGGCATGAATAGGAGGGATCTGCCTAAACAGTAACAAGGCAACACGTCCAAATGGCACTCAGCCCTAAGCTCTAGAGGAACGCAAGGATGAAACTGCTGAATTATTAACTCCAATGCATAGCATCTTAAAACAAGCTTTGTGCCCGAGGACATGAACTTTGGAAATGAGACACCTATTTTTAATGATCTGAGGGGAGATCTGTGGATCTACAGGCTTGTAAGTCCTGTCATCAGACAACTCATGAGAAACTATAATAAAGCATAGAATCAGTGGACACATGGGCAAATACGATTTTTGGAATGTTAGCACAGCTCTTGTACACTAGGAGTACACCAGAGTTTCCTGAAGGCATTCACAAGCAAGTAGATAAGATTTAGCTGAAACTATTTACATGGTTTTCTGCAACACTTTTGACAGGATCTCTTGCCAAAGGCTTTTAAGGAAACTAAGGATCAATGAAATAAGAGGGAAGGTCCACGTTTTGCTAAATAGCTGGTTTCAACACAGGAAAAAGAATAGTTCTAAGTGGTCTGTTGACACATTAAAAGGAGATCCACACTACACTCACAAGCTGAACACTGTGTGCACATCTCAAAAAGGATCTGGTAGAACCAGAGAGGAGCAAGGACATATGGAGCAGTGTCCACAGGACCAAGGACTTAACTAGAGTTCTTCTGCTTGGATAAAAGGCAAACAGGAGAGAGACCTAGTCAAGGTCTAAATGGTCACAACAGTCATAATGTCATAAAGTGACTGCATTTTCCAGTGCTTCATATTGTATATCAAACGAGCACTATGGAGTATCCGGTGAAGCTCGCAAATGCCAAATTCAAAGCAGAAAACGGAGGCAGTTCCTCACACCACGTTTACATAGGGAAGTCCCTGTCATAGGACATTAGGGAAGCTGCATAATGTCAGGGGGAAAACAGACAAGTTCATGGAACAGAAAGCCCCTCTGGCTTGATTAGCCATGACCTAGTGGCACAGTGTTGGAGGCTGGGAACGTATCTGTCAGACCTGTGCTTGCCCTGCTCTTAGGCAGTCTTTCCTTGGTGGCCACTACTGCAGTCTGGTTACTGGACTAAATGAATGCTTCTTCTGACCCAGGACAGCTGTTCTGTTCTGATCTTCTTACATGGAGGTTCATATGGATGTTAAACTCATTTTACCAATGCTGACAGCCATTCTCACAGTCCCTTCTGATGCCTCACCGTGCCAAACGGATATGTCTGGTCATGAAAGATACCTCTGATAATGGTAAGCCATCGAGCCAACTGCACCTGATATTTTCTCCAGTAAGTGTATGTATTATACACAAGTAAGTATTAGTAAAATGTTCCCAAGTTTTTCAACTACCAAAACCAAATTTGGAATTTTCAGTAGTGCTTTTGCATCTTTGATGGGATACGGAAACTCTCCACAACTCCTCCCTTCACATTTTGTAAAGAAAAAGAAATTTGTTACTGTTTTGTGGTAAAAAAAAAAAAGCTAGAATTAGAGTAATTTATTGCTTACTTTTATTTAATGTGATACATTTTTGTTTTGTTCACCAATGACACCCAGGCTCTACTGTGTTAATGTTTTAAGTGGTGGTATGTCAGAAACCATTTAATTAAGAGCTTAAAGTGAATATTCTTTTTTTTTGTCTTCAGAGTGTATTTTTTCAGTATCAGTGGCATTTTACTTGGCAGTTAATGGGAGTTTGTGTGCCTTTTACTCTCCTTGACTGTTACAGATTCTCTCACCCTTCTCACAGGCCACATGAAGTCCCAGGACCTTTATGGAGACTTGGTCCATTTTTCTCTGTCGTGGTTTAGGCCAAATTGGCTACTGGGGACCTAGGGGACCCCAGATAGGACCGACAGATGCTCCCCTCTACCCCTCTTCAGAGAGAGGGGCAGAGGAGGAAAAAGAGACTTATGAGTTTAGAAAGAACTAAACTACTTTAATAAAATATTAATAATAAAATAAAAAGAAATAAAGAAAAATATATACAAAACCGTATCAAGCTCCCGAGATGACAATCACGACACCGGCTGGCACTGGGCCAGTCCCAGGCTGGACTCGGTGACGGAGGGGAACTGGATTCCGGATCTGGATTCAGGATCGGGATCACAGGCAGACGAACAGAGTCCTCCTCAGACATCAGCCATTGTAGCAAGAGACAAGAGAGGGAAAGAGGGCCGACCCTTTGATCCATCCGCTTTTATACTGAGCATGATGCAGATGGGATGGAATACCCTGTTGGTCAGTTTTGGGTCACCTGTCCTGTCCGCTCCTCCCTGCAGGTGGGACCCCACTATGTTTTTCGCTTCCGCCCTTCCAACGAGGCAAACAACAAAGTTGGTTGGCCTTGGGTGTTATGGCAATAAGTATAAGCAGGAGCCTCTCTGCATACCATGCCTGGGCAGCAGTTATAAACATTGGTCTTATCACTCTGAGAACATGAACATTTGTCTGCACAATATGCTGTTAATTTCAGTAGTTAGAAGAGGCCCAGCTAAGAAGCGAAGTTACTGAACAAAATTGGTTCTGTTTTACCTCAAACCAGGACATTCTCTTACTCTTGTCAGTTTCCCATACAGTGGTATTTCTTAATCTCCTTGATGCTTTTGGTTCTGAGAGGCCTGCACTTTTCTCATCCACCTTCTTCTCATTCTTGGGTCCTCTATTTCCTTGTCTTCCATGGGACTGTGGTAGCATCCTCAATTCTTTGGTTTCTTCAAAGCCAGTATTTAGCACCATCTCACATTACATTAGATGGATGCACATCAAAAATACATTTGCTATAAGCGCTACACCTTGTCTTTTTCTTTCATTTCTACAAGTTTCTCCCTTGTGTGGAATCACGTGCCCCTGCTCTCTTTCCACTAGTACGACAGACTCTTCTCTGCTAGGGCTTCTCTGTTGCCCATTTTCTCCCATTAGCATACTCTTCCCATCCAGTTCCCTCTTCCTTCTTCTAAGAAGTAACCTCTTCTTGAAGTCTGAAGTGCAAGGGCTCCATCTGCCACCTGTTTTGCTCAGACAGGTGCTTTTGGCTTCCTTCAGTATGAGTGAGGCCAACCTGATCACTGATTCTGGGAACGTAGAAGTGCAGGACAGGTTAAATGTTTGAATATCGCATTGCAATAATATAAAGACAAATGAATGAGAAACTGACATCAGGCAGGCTGCGGGCCCTGAAGATGTAGCCAATATGTATCAAGCCATAGAATGCTGTTTGATTTAAAATAGCTAAACAGCGTAATACAATCCCATCATCACCAACTGTATCATGAGTATGGGATTTCACAAGCTGCTTCCCTCCTCTTTTCTGTTATTACTTATTTATACAGGAAATGGACAGAAATAACCTTTTCCAAACCTAAATTGCTTCCAAACACCTTATAGCATGACATTCTGTGCAGGTGTTGATCATGCCATGTTTATGTCTGCTTATGCAAAATGCATGGTGGATTTTACTTGCACGTCATCTGCTGTTCTTGTGCTGTTTGCTTTCAATTCTGAACCACAACCTTTTATTCTGACTTGTTCTCTTTATCACCCACTGTTTTTTCAAGTCCTTAAAAATTTCACCATGGTTTAATCTTTTATTTTCCAGTTCACTCACAGATTTTTGTTGATTCTTTACACTCTGAAAATTTGCTGAATCCTGTCTTTTTCAACTTGTCACTCTTGGGAGTTTTGGAGCCCATCAAGGAATTTCTCAAACAATTTCAAAGTGTATGGTTTTTGTTCTTCTTCCAGAACAGTGTTTGAACAGGATCAGTGTACCCACCTTTTCAATCTACCAAAATGTCCTCAGCTTTTTTATGAACGTACACATCCCTAAAAGTGGAATACTTCTTCCTCTAAGTAACTGTTAAGAAAAAGCAAGCTTTGTTTTATAACTGCAGTCCTTCTCTGTTGGATTATGACACCAAGATTGTTGTTAATTTAAATAAAACAGTAGAGATGTGGTGAGCTAGAGAACGGATGTTGGCACTCAAGTTTGCTAGACAGAGGGGAAAAAATACACAAAACTGCACATCATTAGGAAAAAAGATTTGGAACCAAGAAGTACAAACCAAAATGTTTTTGAAATAAAGAGGTGCCATTGCTTGAGAGGACTGACTTAAGCGAATGTTTGCATGATGATTTTTAGCAACTAAATAAGACAAAATTGTTTTTGGCAACTGTTGCCCACCTCTCCTGCTATTCTGTGAGCTACTACCTTCAAGTATAAAGACAATAAAAATACACGATGGAAAATTGTTGGTGGATCCCTTTCTAATTTCTTACTACGGAAGCAGAAGGATTTTCCTTACATCTGAGGTTTCTTTTTCGCAGCCTCAGAGCAAACCTCCCATGCTTTAATGGATTATCCAGATACCTATGCTCCACTAAGAGAGGGGAGGCAGAACTATTTAATTTTTTAAAGAACTAACGATGTATACTTTGGGGGAAAGAATGCAATTTAAGAGCATAGGGGCGAAGAGTTGCAACACAGGGCACAGAAAAAAAGACTTATTACTGACACTGGATCTACTATGCGAGGAGAACATTAGTTTTATGGCACACTCAGAAGAGCTCTGGAGGCTGGAAGGCGAAAACGGTGCTCAAACAATCACCCCACTTTTGCTCTCCGCGTGTTATCCTCCTTCAAGCCACCCGTGGGGCAAACATTCCTGAGCATCCCCGGCATTTAGTGGTCCACGCTCACCCGCAGGCACCCATCGCATCCGTGCGCTTACTCATCCAAGCCGCACACCCGGATCCTGTATAGCCGGACAACGTTCAGGAGGACAACCAGGTGGCGCACGGCAACGATCAGCGTGAGGCGGATCAAAGCGGCACCGGGGGGGTTTGGCAGGCCTGAGAGCCGGCGAGGGCAGCCCGCGGCCCGCCCCCCGCCCACGAAGCGCTTCGGGCAGCGGCCGGGGGCGAGGAAGAGAGCGGGCAGCCACCTCGCCTACCGCTACCCCGCCACCGGCCCGGGGCGGGGCGGGGGGGATCTGCTCGCCTCCCGCCGCAAGGCGGGGGTTGGGATGGGGGTGCGGGCAGCCGTCGCGGCCCGCGCATCCCCCGCCGCCGGTGCTCCTCTCGCGAGATGTGGCGGCGCCCGGAGGGCTGAAAGGCTTTGGGAGGAGGGGGAGCGCCGCGGCCCCCGCCTCGGCCCC
>VUYV01000452.1:137227-251025 GCA_008711295.1 Anarhynchus alexandrinus
CCCCCCGCTTTTGGCCACCTCCCCGGCCGTCCTGCGGGCCGCCCCCGCGCCGGGCGAGCAGCGGTCCCCGGGCCCCGCCGTGTGGCCGCGCTCGGGGCGGGGGGTGCTGGGTGCCCGCCGGCTGTGGTGGGAGGAAGAAGCCAAAAGCTCGCTGAGCCTCGAGGAGGCGCAAACGGTGCGAATGCATCGGGTCGCTTGCGTCTTTCTCTCTTTTTTTTTTTTTCATGAAGCAGTGGGGTTTTTTTGCCTCNGTTTTTTTGGGGGGAGGGGGGGAGGGAAGGTCCCCAGGGTGAGAGGTAGTTATAGCTGTAGGTCTGCGGGGCAAATGGCTTTTCCACAGCCCAGAGGAGGGGGGTCTATTACAGACGCAGCGGTATTCCACTGGCTGGTCCATATCGCCCTCAACGCGTAGGGAATTGGGGGTCTGCGAGAGGTGTTAGCCTGGGAAAGGGAACGAAAAGGTTTGGAAGAGGTGCTTAAAAAGAAAAAAAAAAGGAAAATAAAACGAAGGGGGATGCGGCGGTGAGCAGCGGTTTGCGCGCTGCCCAGCTGGGGCGGCAGGGCGCTCCCTGCGCGCGCAGTGCCCAGCCCGTCCGCCTTCTGGCGTGATGCTGAGGGCTGCGCGGATGCAGCCCGGGCTCCTTCTCCCTTAAGGAGCCCTTTCGGTCGTGCTGAGTGGCCCTGCCTGTGAGGGCGTTCGTGATCTAGGCTCCAGAAATCCTGAAAGCTGCGTGCGTGCCGAGCTTTTTTCTATTTTGGACCAGCCAGTGTGTTACTGGAGGAGAGGAGTTGCGGTGAAAGCTTATTTGCATTGTAGGCTGTCTTTGTTAAAAGACAAGCTTTAGCTGAACCTGGGATTAATTTGATGTATTTTTTTTTTTTTTAGATCATGACTAAACTAAAGCCAGATCAAACTATTGCAATGCTGTTTTCTGGCAGTCTGAAAACTGCCTCTTGGTATTTGGCTGTGCTGTAAGAAGTCCGTGGTCTAGCGGGTTTTTCTGTTGCGTTTAGGGAAATAAAGGAACACGTGTGCCACATCCTAATGAAGTGAAGAATATTCTGTTTCCAGAACTTTTTTCTTCCTACCTTTCGCTCCTTCTAGGTGGAGTTCCATGAGAAAATGGGGGGGTGTGGTGATTCTTTTAAGTATGTCTTTTGAAACTGACTCTTCATCTGTTCTGGTAGAAATAATTGTTTGCTGTGCTACAGAGATACTTCCTTGCAGCATCTGAGTTTAGATGTCAGAATAATTACTAACCATAACAACAAATTACTTTTGCCTTTCAGATCCCCCTCCTGATGGAATTAAATGATGTTCTGTAGCCTTTTTCTTTTAAGTTAATATTGAGTGGAAGTTGGCAATTACTGTCTTGTGCATGGAGTTAGATACATACATTACGTGGTTTATTTATAGTGTAAAAACAATTATTTTTTTCTATTTCTGTGCCCCCCCCCCCCCCCCCCCCCCCTACTTCTAGTCCATGATGGGATGACCAGTCATTAGATTGTGAGATACTCTATTCTGTAAGCAGAACATTACTTGAATTTCTAAGCTTGACAGATAGGGTTTTGGTGTGGAGCAGTCAAGAAAGCTCTTTATGACACCATTAAGACATTTCAGTGCGCAATCTGACTTATTCTGGAACTATAGTTTCTACAAGCGTAATTTCTTCATATTTCACTGCAAAGCACAGCAAGCAATTTTTGTGGTAGGTTGTGCCAAAGAGGAGCTGTAGATGACCTAAGTACAGGATCATTATCAGAACAGTTTCATCGTGAGCATTAATTCACTCAAATTATTAATTTCTCAAATATCATGAATTTGTTCTGCAGCGTGGATAGGTGTCTACGTGAAGGTTTTTTTCTTTTTAAAATGATGTCCTGTCTGCTCTGCCCTCCACAAAAAAAAAAAGATGGGGGATGGAATATTTCAGTTACATCTAATATTATACTTCAGTATTAATTTTAAAAACGGCCATGGTATAAACTTCAGAAGTTCAGTTCAAGTTCTTTGTAGTAACTCAGTTGTTCTATTGCAGGATATTTCATTTCCGAAGCAGTTAATGTGTTAGCAAGCATTTAGGCTTATATGAAGAACGGAAACAATTATCTTTGCTTCAGACTTAGCAAAATGGTTTGCAAGATAAAGAGAACACAAAAGCTTTTAATAAGGATGTATCATGCATACTAATAGCATTGGATACCTACATTTTGTACTTTGGAGTACAAAATATACCACATCTGTGACTGCATACTTGATTTCTGGCCACGGAGTGTTGATAACTTTTAAATCATGGTGGCGCTGTGCTTTTACGTGAAAGATGTTCACAAAGCTATTGTGCTTTTTTCACTGTGTTTCAGGGGGCTTATTGTCTCCATTCCCAAAGTGACTTCAGTTCCTGCTGACTAACAGTAATTGTCTCTAGTGTTGAATAATACTATACATTAAAGAAGATATTTCACTGACTTTGAAGAACTTGAAATATTAAGCTTGCTCTTTAGCTGGTATTTTTGTACTAGCTTAACTTGTACAGCACGTATGTCAAAGACTTAGTAGGGCAGCTGGTATAAACATCCTAGTATCGTTACATAAAGTTTGCACTATATAAAGACCTATTGTTATGCCCTTGCTTCTTGACCCAGTGCATCAAGGTTCGCAGTTATTTTGTGTTAAGACTGATCCAAAAATGTGTTCACCAGCAGTGTGCTTCACTGCTTTGGATGTAGTAGTTTCATCTTGCGGTTAAAGTTTGTGCTATTCTTTTTTCCTTTTAAAAGGTAAATAAACGTTGCGAGGCAGTGTTACAGTAATGTTGATGCTAGTGCCAATTATAGAACAGATTTTTTTTTTTCCTTAGTTTTGTTTACAAGCTTCATATGTTTAACTCTTCTACTCGCTCTGTTCTCACAGAAAAGCACTGTTGGAGGAAGATGCACCGTTTAAGGAGGACGCACATTAAGCGTGCAGAAGGTGTACCTTTTGACAAGGGTTTGTCTTGCTGTTTTAGTAGGATAGGTGTCTAACTACCTCAGGTTTCACGTGGTTATTCCAACAGTGGGTTTCCTAGTGGAAAAGAAAGGGATTGTTCTTGAAACTGGTTGTGGAAACACAGCTGGGTGATGCTGCAGTACCCTTAAGTGGATGAATTGCAGACTACTGATCTTGGTCTGTCATGTTAAATTTCAAGTAAGTGGTCTTGTCTTTGTGTATCATTGGGTGCAGATAGCCAAGGTGATCAATCTGGCGTTTACGCAATTGGTGTGCATTAATCTTACTCTGCTGTAGAGAGATGATAGAGGGAATTTGGTGATGCTGTTATAGTTGCTAATCTCATAGATAAGGTGATGCTTTGCAGGAGCATTAGTCTCCAGAGATGTAGAGGTGAGAAGATGGTTATTAACAAAGAAGTGAGAGGGGAAACGACATGCCATGATATGTAGGTTTTTGTTGCAGTTGCAGTGGTGTCCCCTGCCCTCTTGAGGGAATCTGCCTTCAGACAGTGGGGAGATTAAGAGAGTCCTAACTTTTCTTAATTTTTTTTTCTATCTTGCAGTTTAGGAATATCTGTTTTGCCTAGGTCAGCTACATTTTTAGGTAAAGTTATAGCCTGCAGAAGACATTCCATCTGCCTTTATGTCTTCCTTAATGTGAAAATTACCATGCTGTAATGTCGCAGACCTTATGATTCTGGAAGGTGAACAGTATTAAAGTATTCAGAATTGGACTGTGTTTTAGTAATCCACTACTATGCATTAATTTATAATTTTTCTGTATAGCATTGCCTTAATTGGAGAGCTTTTCTTTTTTTTTAAGAATAAACTTCACAGTACGTGAGTGATTCTGATTTGATGCATCTTTTGTGCAGTCATTTACAGCTGTGGTTAAATAGATGGTATGTGAACCAAGCCCTCTACCGGTAGCTTGGCTCTGTTTGTTAAATACTCAGAGAGTACTAGTTGGTTCCCTTGACAGGCTAGAAGGTAGTCATCTCAGAGGAGGGTCTTTACACACAGCACACACCCCCAGCCCAAATTTAAAAAAAAAACAAAACAAAGAACTTGTTTAAGAACACAAGTTTGCTTTGCTTCTTACCACACAGAAAACCATGGACCTGTCACCTGAATTTGGAGATAGAAGTGAGAAAGAAATTACTGATAGTCTTGATGCAGAATTGAGGGGGCTTCTGCTTTGTTTTTTTTTTTTTTTACTGAAGTTGGATGACTAATTTTTTTAAACTATCTCTCTGGCTTTGATTTGTATTTTCTTGAACGTTGCAGTTTTTCCGGTTATATCATAAATTAAAGTGTTTAACTTAAGCACAGTGAAAAGGCTGCATATGGCAATGCCTTTTAACAAAGAACGTATTCTTTCTTGAAAATGTTAAATGACTGCATCACCTCTAACATTTGTTTATATTTTTTTATTTTCAGTTCTTGGTTTGTGTCTGCTTAGCCTGTAAAGAAAACAGAACTCAGCTAAAGATGCATAAAAGGCTAAAAGATGATTCTAGATGATTCTAGGCTATCAAGTTAGCTGACCATGTTATGTAAGGTTTATCTTTAAAGAACAGTTCCTCCCCTCCTGCTGCCGGAAGACTGAGACCCTCTTGCAGATAGTTTTTATTGTACTACCTTGCTGAGTCTTGCTCACAGTCAGTAGGTCTCTTAGTTCTTTAGTCAGTGTGACTTAATTCAAGTAGCTTCCTTTCCTTCTTGTTCTCCTTTATATTTGTAAGCAGAACTTGAATTTTCATTTGAACTTCATTGTACTAAAATAAAACAAGAGTCTTGGCCTCTGTACTCCTGGACATCCTAGAAAGCCTATGATTTGTAACTGTCCTCATTCATGACCTTTGAAAAACACTGAGCTCAGTGCACCTCTAGTCGGATGAGGCTTTACTAGCACCATGCAAAGTGGCGTTCTTAGGCTTTTTCTGTGTGTGTGGAGAATCCTCACTTTGCTTGTCCTAATACCCCGCTTAATTAACCGCTATCTTCATCAAAGGGGAGAAAAAGTAATGTACTGCCCTGTTTGCAGCAGTAAATCATATTAGTCCTTCAGAGTTTGTATTTTATAAGGACCAAGTGTGTTTTGTAATTTTACATAGCTAGATGCTTGAATCTTCCTTATCTGATCTTTGTGATCAGTCTTTAGTCCAAAACACCTATGAAATACCGAAACCCTTGAACTGTCTTCAGCAAACTGCTAATATTGTTCTTACTACTTTGTTTTTGTTTTGTTCCAGAGAAACTGGATGTAACTGAGCAGTGTTAACAGGGTATAGTTCGACAGCACAAGTGTGGGCTGCTGCTGAAAGGGGTAAACTTTTGTGCTCTCTGCTGTGGTGATGTTTGTATTTTGGGATTGGATCTGGGAACTGATCTGGTTTACAGAAAGCAAACATCCCGCCAACTGCAGAATTTTGCACTGGATGTGGTGAGTTAGTTCCCTGATCCACTACACTAGTCGTCTCCACAATCTTTTGACTGCACGCTGGTATCAATAAAATATTTTTTTTTGAACATGCACCCCTAATACAGTTATATTTATTTACTTATAAATTATAGACATGTACTACTGTACTAATATGGTGAATGGTACAAAATAGAAATTGAAGGATGAGATAAAGATGAAATAAACACTTTCAGAAATCTTTTTGTACTTCATTAATATTACAAAGAATATTTTCTTCCCACGCTCCCAATGGACTGTCTTGTGCACCCTTTGGAGACTATGAACACCTTGAGTGCTCATGTCAGAAGAAAATGCATTGTAATTTGCCCAAAGGGTACAACTATGGAAGGAAGGAAGGAGGGAGTGCCTGTTAGGAGGAGCTTGGGTTTGTGTGTTTAGTTTATTGGGGAGAAAAAAAAAAAATCTTAGCTGACATGTCAGTATCAATGACTACTTCAAGACCAAAAACTTAGAGTAGCAGTAACTTCTCTCTAGTTGGGTAGCTTTTCTTTCAGCATAAGATATTTCAGAACTGATTAAAGAGGAAGGTGCTGAAGAATTAATCTTGAGATTAACATTTTTGCCTATTGGTACTGCATTTGATTAGACCTCAGATGATCTTCATTCTTGAAGAATGCTATTGCAGATGAGGAGGTTGACAAGGTCAGTATCTTAGAGTAATTTAAACCAGTGTACTGCATCTTTTGTTGCAGCTTTCGGCTTTTTTCCTAAAGCCGCATATAATCATAGAATGGTTTAGGTTGGAAAGGACCTTGAAGATCATCGAGTTCCAACCCCCCTGCCATAGGCAGGGACACCTCCTACTAGACCAGGTTGCCCAAGGCCACATCCAGCCTGGCCTTGACCACCTCCAGGGATGGGGCCTCAACAACCTCTCTGGGCAACCTGTTCCAGTGCCTCACCACCCTCAAAGTGAAAAACTTCTTCCTAATGTTCAATCTAAACCTGCCCTCTTCCAGTTTGAAGCCATTTCCCCTTGTCCTATCACTACATGCCCTAGTAAAAAGTCCTTCCCCAGCTCTCCTGTAGGCCCCCATTAGGTACTGGAAGGCTGCAGTAAGATCTCCCTGGAGCCTTCTCTTCTCCAGGCTGAACAGCCCCAACTCTCTCAGCCTCTCCTCATAGGAGAGGTGCTCCAGCCCTCGGATCATCCTCGTGGCCCTCCTCTGGACACGCTCCAGCAGGTCCATGTCCTTCTTATGTTGGGGACTCCAGAGCTGGATGCAGTACTCCAGGTGGGGTCTCACGAGAATGGAGTAGAGGGGCAGAATCACCTCCCTCGCCCTGCTGGCCACACTTCTTTTGATGCAGCCCAGGATGCGGTTGGCCTTCTGGGCTGTGATGGCACATTGCTGGCTCATGTTGAGCTTCTCGTTGATCAGCACACCCAGGTCCTTCTCCTCAGTGCTGCTCTCCAGCCATTCCCTGCCCAGCCTGTATTTGTGCTTGTCTTATTTGTATATGAGCAAACGCATTTTCCCCCTGCTTTTTGTCATAGGTAATTGCAATCACAATATGGTCACTTGCTTACTACTAAGAACTTTAAAATAGTTGACTTACACTTTTTTGCCTTTCAGTATTTTGGAAGCTATTGAGTTCTTGTGGCTTGAGTGCATGGAACGTCTTTGATTTATTTCTACACTTCATGCTGATCAGGCCTGATAAACTTACTGAAGTTTCTTCTTATGCATAACTTAGGTGCATTTTCTGTGCCTGATAAACTTAACTGACTTTAGGATGCGATGATTATAAAAAAAAAAAAGTAAAAAATTCCTAAAATTCCATTTTAACAAGAAGCTTACTTTTGCATCTTCATTTTGTTAGTTAACTTTCCTTCTTCGAATGAACTGCTTCGATTTCTGATTATTCAGTTTTTTTTTAATTCAAAGAAAATAGCAACATCTGTTTCAGCTGAAAAGAAACGGTGATGCGAGGTTAATGTTTCAACTTACTCTGAGGGTTTATGTAGTAGAGAGACTCCTAAGACACAGTAAGATTGCTCTTGAACTGTAAGCAGTTTGGCAGCTTTGGCGTGAATGTAGTGTTGTGCCAGTACAAGTCAGTGCTGTGCTGCATGAATGGACCAGCTCTGCTTGGTGCTGGCTCGGGGGCTGTGCCTGTAGCTATATTAAGCACTTCATGGCATGACATTTAAAATTCAGATAGTACTTAATTGATTTTTCAAGATTATTTCATAGAATCATAGCATGGTTAGGGTTGGAGGGGACCTTAAAGATGATTCAGTTCCAACCCCCCTGCCATGGGCAGGGACACCTGCCACTAGACCAGGGTACTCAAAGCCTCATCCAGCCTGGCCTCGAACACTTCCAGGGATGGGGCCTCCACAACTTCTCTGGGCATCCTCTTCCAGTGTCTCACCACACTCACAGTAAAGAATTTCTTCCTAATACCTAATCTAAATCTACCCTTTTTCAGTTTGATGTAGTTACCCCGTCAGTGCTTTCTTCTGGAACTTTTCTTCTATAAAAATATGGCTAGTCTTTCTTTGATAGGAATGCAAAGATTTGATTCTTAACTTCCTACGTTGATGTTATGACAACTAGCTCAAATAGTGTTGGCACTCACTGTTTTTGGAGGCACTGATTAGTAATTTACATTTATTTTGATGTGGTGCTTAGGAAAGCATTGAAACTTTTTTTTTGGTAAAGGGCTGAAAAGTCAAAATTCCTGGTTATGTAGTAGAGAAAGCAGGTAGTGGAAGGGATGAGATCAACCTTGGAATATTATACAATGTTCTAATGCTTCAATTACTTAAGTGACATGACAGGTTAGTAGCTGTGGAATACTGCTATGACAGTCAAGTTCATCAAGATCAGTCAAGGATCAGATTCTATTTTCATCAATTAAAGGACTCATTAAGTGTGGGCAGTTTTGCTGTTGCTTCATTTCTGAACTGATTCCAGACCTTTCCCTGCAAGCAAATGTCTGCCAGATTGCAATTTGTATCCATCCTGTATTAGGAGGGGAGGATCATAATCACCTCCTTAGAGAGAGAAGTCCAAAGCCTTCATGTGGTCAGTAAACTTAGACATCAGTCAAAAAAATTGTATGCGTGTAAGTTGTTAAGTGGTGGTGAGCTGTATAAACAAGGCTCCTATCTGTCCTCTGTAAGTATACCACCTTGCAAGAACAATGCTTTACTCCGAAGCTGAAATCAATTGCCGAGTAAGTTTCTTGATTAACCGTCTCGCTGGCCGGTGAATACATCATACTACTTGTAAGAGCTGGGAGGGAGAATAGATGATTCTCTAGCCCTTTAAAAGACTTAAAGTAAAAATGGCTTTTAAAATCAGAGTATATGTATACCCGCGCACACGCACAAAAAAGTATCGCTTGATGTTTCTCTGTTAAAAGCAGTATTGAGTTGCAAGACACTGAAATACAAGCTGATGGCAGAGACATGCAGCTGGCTAATTCTTCAGTTGACATGTTAATTGTAACTATAAATTTCTTCCGTTTAAAATTGTTCCACTCTAATCAAAGTACAACAGACTTTAATTTCAGCTTAAGATAACGTTAATGTTCTGTATTTGATGCAATCTCTTCTAAAATCTCTGCAAGTGGATGCCAAAAGCATTTGCTGCAATATTTTAAATTTGTAATCATAGAGAAGGTAATATAGTCAGAGCGCTTAAGTTTTGGTCTCATGGCTGCAAACTTGAAAAGGATTTCCTTTGGTTGAGGCAAGTAACCAATGGTTGAAGCTGTTCATGTTTGATTCCAAGGAATCCTGAGTTTTAAGAACAGATCATGTTTTATCGGTGCAATTTATCTCCAGTTGCTCTAGGTAACTGCTGGGTGCCATTTAACGGGTTAGTAGGCTTTTTTAGCTTATGACTGTAAGGAACCACAGTATAGTAGCAGCATTTTACATGTGCTTCAAACAAGGAGTAGGCATTATAAATTCTATTAGCAAATTTGTTATAAATTATATAAATACATAAAAAATTATAAATGTGCAAATAAAAAGTAGATTTATTATTTGTTCATTCCTGGTTCAAAGCCGAGCAGTATGATTGCTGAATTTTCTGAACTGCTGTCAACAGATAGTTGTTGCACAATGACTAGCACCACAACAGTGTTCCCTGAAGGTGTACGGTTCTTGATTTTGTTTTTAAAGAGAATGCTAAGAAGGTGTTTAGGCAGATTGAGATGCTTTGAACGCATCTTCTACTGTGTCTTCTTTTGCATGTGCTACCTGACTGCGTTTTTCCACTGGTAGCAATACTAATTGTTCAAGCTTCCCATTTATCTCCTGAAAAACCTGAACACCTCAGTCTGTTTTGCTAACTTGGCAGGTTTGTTTTTAGCTAAGGAATTACCAGGAATTTATGAAGTGTTCTGAGTGTTTGCGGAAGATACTTTGTTTATGAATAGCAATCTTTAAGTGAAAGGTAACTGTGCTCAGTTGGATTATCACCCTGTTTGAAGTACCAAAGATTCAGACTATTACATCTGTTGGTAAGATGTAAATTAATGATGTAATTAAGATGTAGAAAGTGATAACCTACTTTCAGTTTTAGAATTTGCACTTTCACTGCTCTTTCATCAGACTGAGGGCTGTTACAAAGCATTAATTGAGAGTTGGGCACACTGGTTCTGAGTTTCTGTACTAGCTTGTGATGACCCTACCACCATCCTTATCCCAGCAGAGGTATGGTGAGGAAGAACTAGCACTGCATGCGATATTTAAAATTCATGTGTACAACATGTTGGTTTTTCTTTTTCTTTATGTACTCATTATGGAATAATTTTTCTGGTTTTATAATCTTTTCTTTTCAACTGTTACAGTGTAACACTATGATAATTTTCTGAAAGTATTTAGGGTAGGCCAGAAAGAGTTCTTCTAAGGGTAGTGAGAGATACAGACAGCATATGGGTTTTTTTTGTTATTACTTTGCTTTCATAGGCGTTGAGTTTCAGTTATGTTAATATCCAGCTCCTAGGTCCAACAAGATTCTTCTGCATTGTTTGATAGGTCTAAATAGCAAATTGCCTTTCTTAAGAAGGAACTATTTCAGTCAGGTTTGGATATTGATATTTACTGTATAGTTCTGGGGTTTTAATGGTAGGGAGGCTAAGGTAAATTCATTTTGGCATAAATGAAAGCAATGAGGATATCTAACAAAGCTTTAGAATTAGCATTTCTGAAACAGATCGGTATAGAGAAGAAAATAGCTGTTTGTCAACAACAGTATTGCTAGTGTTACTAGTTTACAAAATAGACTGTTCCTGCCAGTACTGACTGTTCCTTAAGAGAGCGTTATGTAGGATAAGGTATTTTAAAAGTAATTACCTACAATGCTTCAGTTTTTAGAGCTGTTTTTCACTTACAAAAAATACTTAGAAACTGTCAGACCCAGCAGAGGTGTTTTTCAAACTTGGTATTAAAAACTTGCTGTAATCTATTGTTAGTCTGCACAGCAAAGTTAAAAACAGTATCTCAGCCATTTTGAACAGTGGTTGGTTGAAAAGATGGTTACAAACTGTAGACGGTGTCACCAGATCAAGTCAAAGGCTGGTGAGAACTTACTTTTCCTTGCACATACTTAAATACTGAAATACTTTGTGTTCTCAGTCAGACAATCAAATTTGGTACTCTTCTTGGTGAAGTGTTAATCACAGGACTCTCTTGTGTTCCTGGACAGCAATATGCTTAAAACTGTTCCATAGAGATTTAGACATTTGGGAAAGGAAACTCAGTGCTTTTGGTTTCTTTCACCACTGGTTAGGCAAAAGCATTACGACATAAAAACAGCTTATCAAAGACCCTTCAGCACAAACTGGGAGTTTTATGATGTTAGCATGCTGCAAAAGCAGTGTTTAAAGAACAGATGTGTTTGATAAAGTTTAGTGTCCTACATTTAATAGCTGGCTTATTCTTTGGTAGCACAGTATCACACCTAAATATATCTGTACCAGTACAAACTGTTTGCAAAAGTTGTCACAGTTGCATCAGAGGTAAACACCTATGTCAGCAGGATTATTCTATGTAGTTATTGTATGCATACAATACATCTAGTACTTTTTAAACCTTTTATTCAGATCATTAGAAAAGTCACAAGTGAGGTGGGAGGAAGAATCCAAAAGTTCATTCCAGAAGGGAGAGTGGAAAGCTTGCTCATTCAAGAAAAGATTTGTAGTCTTTAAAAATCATGGGAAATGTTAGCATCTTCTGGGGCAAAACATTTAGTAATTCTGCTGCTGTTTGGTAACTTACTTTCATCTGTTGTTTTTATTTTGTCCGCACTCTGCCTAAAGTGTATTTAAATTAGAAAAGCAAACCCAAGTGCTTATGAGCTTTTCCTCTGTGTATGTTTTGAGCTGTGTTAAGTCTGAAAACCTTCTGTACTGTCAAGTTTTGTACTTGAGTCACCATAGTCTTAACTGTGTGCAGCTATAGAGTTGGGCTATTTAGGAGTATAATCTCTACAAGTAATGATTCTTCCACTGTTGAGGCAGCTGGCGTGCCACATCTGGATCAATACACTTTACTGGTTGCTTCCTTCCACAGAAAGGAATGTCTTAAAAATTGCAATGCCTATAAAGTTAACATTTGGGAGGTGGAGACAAGAAATTGTTATGGTAAGGTGTAGTGAACAGCTTGGCAATAACGCTGGAAGCTGCATTGAAGGGAGTACAGAAGTCGTTTGCAAGTCTCTCACTTTTGTGAAGCAGGATTCCGCTGTCCGTGATGATTGCTGCAACACGTCTAACCACAAAGCTCCTAGCAGGTAAAAGCATGATCCTGTTGTTGAGGCTTTGACTGTAATTAATGAGAACAGAGACCTGTTGCTGTACAGAATCAATCTGTCAGTGTCTCTGTTGGTGAAAGAGGGTTTTCGGATGGTTTCCCTTATTTCCTGTTCTCAGTAAGCATGTTAAATGAGAGCACCATGCTCAGTATTGGAATGTGTAAGTACAAAGCAGTTTTAATGTAAGCAGCTGTTCTCTTAATTAAATATAGTGGAATACCTTTTTTTATATTTCCTTGCAGAAATTGGCGCTTGAAAAGACTAGGTTCTTGATTTTCTTTAACATTTTGGTAGTATTTGCTACTGAAACCGGCTTCAGTACTGTATCTTACTTAGACAAGAAACAGCTACTGTTGTGAGGCCTTTTTAAGGAATTTGTATGAGGAGAAGCCCATACTATATGGCATGTGCCAAACACGTAAATGATCAGACTTGAGAGATGGGAAAAGAGCAGTTAAATGCTCGAGTCTCAGATGCTTCTTTGGCCTCCTCTCTTTGCACAAGAATAATGGCAATAGGAAGGATTAGCTAAAGAAGGTACTACTTGGGCCATGCTAAATCAGGCAGACTGCAAAGAAAGCAGTCTGCCTGAAGGGGAGCCATGTAGTCTTAGATACAAAACTTGCTGCTTCCCCTGCCCTTTACTTGGGATTCCACGTTGTGATGCTTGAAAAGAAGCAAGTACCTCATATAGTTCAACATAGCCTAAGTATGTTGCTTTTAAGATGGGATCTAGATAAGTTCACCACATAGATCACTATCAAGAACTCTCAGTAAAACTAAATAACAATTTTTACCAGTGAGAAACTTTTCCATGAACTGTTGTATTTCAAGCTGTGTGTGAAAAATCTTAGATCTCTTGTGGCTAACACGTCTTTTCTCTTTACTAATCCACTTCTAATAGATGTGGAGGCTATTCACAATTGGCACAAATAACTTACTGTTATGGTGTAGTACTGGAGATGAAATAGTACATTATCTGTACTTTTCAGTGCACTGTGATACAGCAATAGAATTTTCTGTGTAGGAACAGAATTTAACTGTTTCTTGGCTAAATTCCTGTCAGTGTATGACAGAATTGTCAACATGTAAATGTATCTTTTTTTTTCCTTTGTCAGTGCAAGTGAACACCATAACTCTGTGTGTTCTTTGGACTGATTAGGTAAAAGACCATATTTTGATTCAAAAATTCTGTTAATAAGAGCATTTCTGATCTGAAATGCTAAAACCTTCTCTTTTCTTTCCCCTTTTGTTACACCCCCTCCAAATCCACAGTGTGTTAGTGTTTTTTTACTGTTTATGAAGATCTTATCGTACATGTCTTGCTGTTCTAAACTAGTGCTAGTGCGGTTTTTGTTTTCCATTCAGTATGTGACTTGAGTAGAAGCATTGTCTCCTCATGAGCACAAGCATGAAAAATACTATGCCTGCTTTATTTACAGCTGAGACCACAGTGGTGGTTTCTTAATCTGGCATTGAAGGACTGAACTTGGAGCCTTGTGTAGTGGAATTCTTTTGTGCCCACACTCTGCAATATCTGTTCTCACTGGTGTTTTATCGGGCACCCACTAGCACTGATAACCAGCAATAACCTTTGAGTTATTACATTTTGCGTGTGCTTCAAAATATTTTCCTAATAAATATTGCATAGTGTGGAGAGACAAGACATACAGAACAAAACTTTCTTGTGTTCATAGTGTGCATATCTTGGAGCTGATCTGGTAACTGATAACTCAAAATATCAGTTGCAAGCCATTATCTCCTTCCCAGAACACAACAGGCTGAGCTGTGGGCTTGTTTGAGCATTATAGTGAAATGTGTAGCTATCACATGATGGTTGAGAAGTGACCTCTGAAGGTCATCTTGTTGATGTGTGCAGGTTCTAGCAATACCTGGCCACCTGTGGTCATATGTTAAAGTATATAATGGTCTCTTATAGTAGATACTAGGATATT
The DNA here is from genome assembly GCA_008711295.1 of Anarhynchus alexandrinus. NCBI lineage: Eukaryota > Metazoa > Chordata > Aves > Charadriiformes > Charadriidae > Anarhynchus > Anarhynchus alexandrinus. The sequence continues at coordinate 151,438 of VUYV01000452.1, forward strand.
CTCTACCTTCTCTTAAACCCTAAAGTGCAGTAAATGAAACCTTCTATTGTTAAAGTGTTGTGAGTCACTATTACAGCATTAATAGTCGCATATAATGTTTCAATATTTTAGGACATGAAGACACAGATTTCTTCTAGCCCTTCCTTGATCCTCCCTGACCAGTCTTTTCAAAGAACAATTTTACTGTTTCTTATTAGAGATATGACATGCCTTTTTGTAATACCAGAAGATGTTATCAAATGTTGGTAGTTTTCTTGGCTAAAGCATAAAAACTGCTTGAATAATATAAATGTGACTCCCTTTATGCAATGTTTTGAAATTGAGTTTGTTGCAAGTGAAGCTTTTCTAGAGAAATGAAGAATGCATTTTATATGAAGGAATAATAATATACAATTACAGTGCTATGTGCTTGATTGGAGGTACCGTTGTCCTGGTTGTGAACATATTTATTAATCTGTCCTCTGTTTTAATGTTGTTGTTGGGTTTTGGTTGTGTGTNCTGAAGGTGGGTGGGTGAGAAGTATGGAGAAACTTCTGGTAAGTGCTGCTGGAAACAGCAGAATCTGATGAGGGAGACATTAATACCTAGAAAGAGTTTAGAGGTTTATTCCTGCATTTCTGGGGAAGTCATCTGAAGGACAGGTGCTCAAGGGTATTGGAGCAGGGCAGTATGTAGGCTCATTCTTTTGTGTCATGAGCATCAGGTGTGCCCAAGTTGGATGAGCACCCTGATTAGAGGGCTTTCCATTTCCGTAGTTCTGGTTTAGAACCAGAATCAATAGATTCATCTGATCGAAGGCTGTACAAGTCTCCCAAGAAGTTACAACTGTTAGTTCTCTTCTATCCTTAAGAGCTGCAGTTCAGCAAACTGGGTGATTCCCTGTTACGTTTCTTTTTGTCCTCTGTTTAATGTATATAATGCATTATATACATATACAAACACAGAAAAAAATACATGTGTATATAACATAAATATCTATCATCTTTTTTTAAAATTTCTTCTGGACACAAGAAAACCTATTTAAGAAAGCTGTTAATGGTAACAATCTGCATACTGATCATGATTCTGCCTACTGGTGGAAAGTTTATGCCATACAGAATCTCCAGATGTGTTGCAGGTAGACCTAATTTTATGAGAATTTCATAATGCAGAGTCAGTGAGAGAAGCACTGACATGAATCTATGTTAATGACCTTTGGATAAGGTTGACATAATCTGTTGGGTTTTTTTTTAAATCTGTTTGTATGTTTACTGCTGATGGTAAGGGGCTATGGATGACACCTTTCCTAAGTGACAGGTCTATAAATATTTCCTCTGGACTTTGTGCTGATGGTATACTGGTGTTATTATATCAGGAGGAGGAGGAATTTAATAAAGTATCTCACATTTAACTTTCTTACTGTGTCCCTTCAGCGTGGAACATACGTCTTGAAAGCATAATTCGGGTCCAGTCTGTTTTGTGTCTTAGTGAATGGGAGTTTTGCCCCTCACCTCATTGGGATTTAACCTCTAATTGCTTAAATGTTTTGTAAGCCCTCTGGGATGCAGGCTGCTTCACAAATACTGCTTGAGCTGGTTTGTTGAATAGTATTCTCTGAATGGTATTCAGGGTTTTTCTAGTATGTTCATTCTTTATACTTGTTGCCTTGGATAACTAACATACTTTGCTTAGAGTGCTTCCTGCAGTTTTCTTAGAGCAAGTGTAGAAAATATGTTAGTTGAGTTTAAATGTTTAGGTGTTTGCCTGGCTTGGCAAAACAAAATTGCCTCTTGAAAAGCAAGCATGCAACAAGTATGTTGCATGTATACACTTTTAATAATATCAAACAGTTAAGATTTCTGCATTGTAAGGCTGAGAGTTGAATTGTAAAGAAAAGCCACAGGTTGCTCTTTGTCCATGGGACTGATGTTTTCTGCACTTGTCATCCTTCCCTTTTGAACAGGCAAGAGTGTTTGGGAAGAGACTTCTCTTCCCTCCTTCTCCCTGAAGTGCTGTTCTCCCACACTCCTTTCTACCAGCATCATCTTACAATGAATAGTAGAATAGTTTGCAGGGAAGTGAATAATTTATTTCCTGAAAAATTGATCAAATGACAGCCAAGTCTGAACCACAGGAAACGCTGTAGCTGAGACCAGTAACTTCTGGTAGAACAGTATACACTTTCAGATTAAGAAATAAAACTTACTGTGCTGTAGAAGTCGCTGCATTTGAGATACTGTAGCTCTTTTTCTAAAAGATCGTGTTTGTTTCTGAGGGCTGTCGAACTGATTCTTAAAAATATTTATTACTCTGCTAGCAATTTGCTTTCGCTGAAGCAGAGTACCTAAGTCATCTGTGAAAGTTTGTTTTATATTCCTCGAGATCTGTGAGATGTGCCTCATGCAGGGAACATAAAGGAAAAGCTTAAAACTTTTGCTGCGTCATGTTTTAATTTTTCGGTTTGCACAAGCAGACGGGTTTGTTTTGTTTTTTACAATGTATCAAATGCCTTCTCTATTAATCTCATAAAAGATCACCTTTTTTTTTTTTTATTTCCAAGGAGCCCTTCAAAGATGGCTTTGCAAATGGTGAGGAAGGCACACCAGGCGGGGAAGCAGCTGCTACTTATACACCTGATAGCAAAGGGGTGGTCAAGTTTGGCTGGATAAAAGGTGTATTGGTAAGTTTAATGTATTGTAATTCAGTTTCTTACAGATATGATCTTTCTAATAACCTTGTTTGAAAGAGATTGTGATAGTGCTGTGTAAAGAAAAGATTTTATGTGTGAGATGTGAAAAATGCCATAATTTTAGGAAGGGTTGCTCTTACTTCTGCTGAATTTTAAGGAAGTAAATACTTTAGGTCTTCAGGATTTCAAAGGGATCGTGGTTTCTTAGCACAGGTTTTACAGTTTCGAAGTTGCGTAATTTCCAAGAAGGAAAAAGGTTATATAAGTATTCATATGTAGTAGAAAAACTACATATTAATCTTAAGTGACAAAGACAAACACAAATGGAGAGAATACACTTAATGTGTGTTCACTTTGCATTTGTAAAGTTTTGGACTGAAGTGTTAAAAAACTTGATTTTTATTTATTTAGAGAAGCAAAAAATACTGTGTTGAGGAGAGTACATATCTGTGTGTGGCAAAACTTGACCAGGATTAAGTATTTAAATTTTGTTGAACTGTTACAAAAAGCAATCTTCTTCTAAGCTGTGGAAGTCTTAACACTACATATGATATAGTCATGGTGGAAAAAACTGAGTCTGTCCCCACTTGGAGTAGTGAAAAATCTGGGGTGGCATAAGGGATTTTATTACAAGTTAATATTAATTTATTTTTGGTATTTTGGCACAGAGAAACCATGATTAATATGTACTCTCCAAAGCTATAAGAATTTATAGTGGTGGCTGCAAATGCAACAGTAGGTTAAAACATGCTGAACTTGAGCATTCAGAATACCTAACTTTAGTTCAGCAAGCTGCCACTACATATTAGCAACTTCCTTACAAGTCTTGAAGTAGCCGTATTCTCTAGCTTGGGAGAAGGAGAGTGCCTGTGGTAGCTGTGGAACAGGTTTTATGGACTTCTGTTGATGTATCCCAACCAAGGACAGAGTTGTTAATTTTAAAGCAGGTACGAAGCTGACTTTGAATTTCTCCAGACCCAAATTCTGCATTGGACTATTTTTGTAAGCAACAATTCTTAGTATTAAAAAATTATGGGATAAATATTACTGACCATTTTCTTCCAAAGTCTATTTAAAAGTTTCAAGGAGGGTGATCTCCTTTTCAGTGGTTTGAAAGTTGCAGTTAGTATTTCCTAGTAGGCATAAGCCGTCTGGGTGAATTATTTCCAGCTCAGGTGATCTATATTTTGCAAAAGACTTGTTAAATCTCTGAAAACATTTTACTTTTGTTGTTTGGTGAGGTTCTTGTCTCCCTTCTAGTCTTAATGACCAGCTGAACTTTTTGTAGGATTGATACTGTACTCTTCAGGTAAGAGAGAGCCGTAAGACCTGCTGTTAATCATCTGTCTAAATTCTGTACAGTGCAAACTCTATTGAGGACCAGGAGTTTAAAATACAAGGCTAAAAAGATAAACACCACTGCCCTGCCTCCATCCTGTTAGTGTGCAGCTGTGTCTTAAGATACAAAAGTTCTAGGACTGGGAAGTTGTAGGGATTGGTTACTTTTTAGAAAAGAATAAATTATTTAGTAGGTTACTGCTTCAGTGCATTTTGGGGGGGGGGCGGGGGAGTTTTGTGAGAAAGTTGAACTGGGATTGTAGACCTCACAATCATAGTAGAGCTCAAAATGTTATTTTTAGTCATGTGTTGTGTGGTATGAATTTTGGATCTTAAATGTTGGGGTCTAAATTTGTTTTTATTGTTCAGTCAAGACATACTACAAATGTCAGATATATACACATATATATACAGGTATACTGTAAATTTATGTCAAAGGTAGTTACTTTTAAATCATATTTAGGTACCTTTTCATTTTTTTAATAAAATTTAAACTTGCCTAATTAAAAAATTTATTCTTGTGAAATAATTTGAAAAAATTTGGAAAGACTGCAAGATAATTTTGACAACATTAAAAACTGAAATGAAGAATTAGTGGAAGTGACTGCAGATGTAAGACCTAACCTATGTAAAATTTCTGCTTTATCTTAGGTACGATGTATGTTAAATATCTGGGGTGTGATGCTCTTCATCAGACTATCATGGATTGTGGGACAAGCTGGGATAGGTATGTGTACTAATGCTGTAATTTTGTTTCAGTGACTTTTAAACGTGATCCAAAAGAGGCGTTGATCCTGAGCTTAGACTTTAAACAGGGGTAGAAAATGACCTTAATATTGGCAGTTTTTAAGGTAATTTACCCTTACCAAAAGTTTATGCAGTATGAAGTTACTTAGACTTTTTCATTTAGCTGTAAGGTACGTAATTTAAAATTGACATTTGTAAGTCTTCAGTGAACTGTAGAGATAAACTTTTGATCTCTGGTTATTAAAATCTTCATATAGACTGTGCAATATATAAACAGTTTTCTTCAAAGGCTTAACAGTATTGGACTGCAGAGAATCTCTCATGTGCAAAAGACGTGTTTCCTTGAAGCTCTAGGATACAGCTTTTACCCTGCTGATTAAAGAGAACACTTACCCAGTTTTGTTTGTATCCTGGAAACTTCTTGGTACAAAAGGGGAGTGAAGAAGCCTTTTGCTTGAATATGCAGAACCACACACAGTAAATTTGTCTTGTATTTGCAAGTCTAATTCTGTAAACAAGTTAAGTTGAAGATTTGTACGTTTTAATACTGCTGGACTTAACACCTTTTTTCCCCCCTCTTTTTCCAACAGGTCTGTCTGTCGTGGTTATTGGAATGGCCACTGTTGTGACAACTATTACAGGACTGTCTACTTCAGCAATAGCCACAAATGGGTTTGTAAGAGGAGGTAAACCTACTTTCATAAAGCTTTTCAAGCTTTCATGACTCTGAAGCATACACTTTAATGATGAAATGTCTTAATTTATTTTTAATTTTTTTTAGCAACAGGGAAAAAGCAGTATGGATGAAATGTATGGAAGAGTTAGGGAAGACTACGCTCCTCAAAACTATGTTCTGTAGTTGACTAAGCAGTCATGTACTTTAATTAACTATCAATAATTAGCCTACTAATTTGATTTGACTCATGGCTTGCTTTTCCACTGTGGAAGAAATGTTATTCTTAATTTTTGGAATTATGAACATTTTTGAGACACATATCCAGGAATGAATAGGGTCTTAGTATTCTCCTGCATCTGCACTTGCTGGTTAAGAGTGTGCATGTGTGCTTGTACGTGTCATGTCCTAAAATGTAACTTACTAATGAAAAAACACATCCAATAAAAGGATAAGCTTTATCTAGTTGAGAGTACACAGAAGGACATGTCCTTGTTCTATCATGGGTTTTTTTATACACAAAAGAAATTCTTCAAACACTTGATGATCTCCAGCTTTCCTGAGGGTGATGGTTTTCATTCTTTTTCATGGTTTATGTGCTGTTGTCAGCAATTCCTACAAATTGGTTTTCTAAGTGGTTGGTGCCTTTGACATGCTCGAACTGCTTCATGACATTCCATCACATTTTCTGCTAGTAGCAGTATTGTAATTAAAATAGAAGCTTATAAAATTCCTGTGATTAAGAATGAAGAGAAAAACCTCGCTATCACAAAGTAAATAGTCCCAACAGGAAGGATCAGCTATGAATCCTAGCATTATGTCAAGCTTAGTTTCTAAATGCCCTTTCTTTTTTTAAATTGCATTATACGGATTGGACTTTCCTGATCTTATGAGAGCCTTTTTTCTTTTTTTTAAGTCACTTTTGCAAAATAATACTTCATTAGAAAATTTGAAGGGCTGAATGGGAAGAACTTTAAAATGTTGTTCAGTTCCTATGAAAATCTTACATTACAGTAATATTTTTCTTACGTTAACATTCTCATTTGCAAAGTATGTCAAAGCTGGGTACCTACATATGTTTTGCACAAGAACTGTAATGCAGTGAAATTAAGGATTTCCTGTTGCAAATTTTTAATGTGCATTCAATTACTTCAGGCTCGAGCTGGAGGATTTTGTGTCTTCTAGAAAGCTTAGCCTTAAATTGGAGGAATGTGCATTTGCTACATTTTTTTTTTTTAATTTTACTCTCTCTAATGCTGGAGATAGAGTTTTCCACTTGTCACGTGGGGTTTGAGATGTTGTTTTTATCAAGCTAAAAAATACAAAGAATAGGTTCTGAAAAAGCGTGACTGTGTGATTGTTTTGAGAATTGCACTGAAGAGCAGAAAATTCCCTTAACAACAGAGCTTTAAGAAACATCATGGAGGTTCGGAACTTGAGTGGGTTTATTGCAGTCAACTTCACCAGTTTCTTGAGCTAAAGCTAATGAAAATGCATAGTAATAGAACTATGTACAAATGCCTTGAGTAGTTTGAAATAAGAAGCCCGGTAATACTGCTGCTTGTGTTTTACAATTTGTTTTTTAGCTATAGAACTGGTTGCACAGCTGAATAATATGATGTGGTGCATGAGTCAGGTGATTATTTCCAATTGCTGTCTTTTCTTAGAGACTTGAAATGTGTTCCTGAAACTTCAGCAAGCCTGTCCCTAAAATACTGAGGTTTGGGTTACTTTCCAATACATCAGGGAGGATGCAAGAATAAATAGCATTATTTTCATGTAAACTTTTAATTGCTGATGACTGCCTATTCTTGGGCTCTTTCATGTAGTTTTTTTTCGTTTGTTTGTTTTTTTTTCTTTCAGGAGGAGCATATTATTTAATTTCCAGAAGTCTGGGGCCAGAGTTTGGTGGTGCCATAGGTCTGATTTTTGCATTTGCCAATGCTGTTGCAGTAGCAATGTATGTTGTTGGCTTTGCAGAGACAGTTGTGGAACTGCTCAAGGTATATGGATGATAGTGGTTATATTGATTACACTGTCCTTTATTCAAGTTTGAGCTGTCATTTAATCACAGAATCATAGAATGGTTTGGGCTGGAAGGGACCTCTAAAAGTCCAACCCCCCTGCAATGAGCAGGGGCATCTGCTAGATCAGCATGACCCGCCCAACCTGACCTTGAATCTTTCCAGGGATGGGGCATCTACAACCTCCGGGCAACCTGTTCAAGTGTTTCATTGCCCTCACTGTAAAAAATTTATACCTTATGTCTGTCTAGTCAGAATCTTCCCTGTTTTAGTTTAAAACCATTACCCCTTGTTCTATCGCTACAAGCCCTATTAAAAAGTCTGTTTCCATCTTTCTTACAAGCCCCCTTTAAGTATTGAAAGGCTACAGTAAGGTCTCCCCAGAGTTTTCCCTTCTTCAGGCCAAACAACCCCAACTCTCTCAGCCTGTCCTCATAGGAGAGGTGTTGCAGCCCTCTGCGCTACTTTGTGGCCCTCCTCTTGACTTGCTTCAACAGGTCCATGTCTTTCCTGTGCTGAGGGCTCCAGAGCTGGACGCAGTACTCCAGGTGGGGTCTCACCAGAATGGAGTAGAGGGGAGAATCACCTCCTTTGACCTGCTGGCTACGGTTCTTTTGATGCAGCCCAGGATGCAGTTGGCATTCTGGACTGTGGGTGCACATTGCCAGCTCGTATCCAGCTCTTTCTCCACCAGTACCCCCATGTCCTTCTTGGCAGGGCTGCTCTCAATCCCTTCATCCCCCACCCTGTATTGATACTGGGGGTTGCCCTGAACAGTTCAAAGACACGGAATGAGGTGCAATGTTACTACTGATATATCAGTAAAATACTGCTGTAATTCAGTAGCTTTTTGGTAAAAGACCAAATTGTTGTAAGATGGAAACTTCCCATGCTGTTTATCTCCCTGAAAAAATAAAATGTATAGTTTGTGGTAAAGTCCAAACTGGCTACTGAGAAGAAGACTGGCAATATAGATACACAATGCAGAATCTTAAGTTGTTAATGCTGTTAATTCTTACTAGTGAGCTGTTTCTTGTACATGAAAATCATTCATATTAAGCTCATTTTCAAAGGAATTCTGCTTATTAAAAACAATTCCTTAATTTAAACACAGCCAAGTATTATTTGTTTGTTGGATTTTTGATTAAATGGAATACTGAGAACAACTCAACCATACTTTTTGTAGCTGAGAAGAAATTTGGAATACATTCAATGAATTAAGAGTAACAGTGAACAACAAGTAAAATACACGTATAGATGCAAGATGGTAGCAGTTGCCTTGCTGGTTGATCTAATTCTCTGGCAGTTGAAGACAGGCTGATCTCTCTGGGGATGGGCTATGAATGGAAATGATCCTTTCCATTTAGAAGATTCAGTGATTTAAAACAAGGCAGAAACCAAACTACTTGTGTCCATACAGGGAATTTAAAATGAATAAGTTTGGTAAAAAGGTTAACTCTAGTAATAAATTACCATTGGTATTCTGCAGTAGGGAAGATAAGTACTTGATAAAGTATATGACTGTATTTCTTGTTTGTTTTGTTAGGAAAATGGAACGTTGATGGTTGATGAAATGAATGATATCAGAATCATAGGGGCTATCACAGTGGTTATACTGCTGGGTATTTCCGTTGCTGGAATGGAATGGGAAGCAAAAGTAAGGAACTATCACCTTTTCTTTTATTCTCTGCTTTGTAATTTTGATTCCATTTTCTGCCTCAGCTTTTGGATTTATTTTTAATGTATTTAGTGCACTCAGTATTGCATGCATGGTACGTTAGAAGTCAGTCAGTGGGCAGTTTTTATGTAACAGATGTCTTTCTAGCAGTAGCATGTGCAGGTCTGGACAGCATTTCAGACCGTAGACCACTTAGATGCTTAAGCTTCCAATGGAGCTATGAGAACCTAAAAACCAGCATCATCTACTCTTAATGACAGTGTCAAGTAGGTTAATGGTATTACCCTCTTCTGGGCAACTACAGCACAACAAGAGAAGGTAAGAGCATTAGCACTGGAATTTTCCCTCACAGGGAACTTAGATGAGCTCTGTGGATGGAAAATACAGGGCTGGAGCTGAAGCCAGTCTGAAGTTATGTAGTTTCTGCGAACTCAAAACCAGCATTCTTACTTCCCCTTCCACTCCTTTCTGGTTTTGTTTTCACTTTGAAACAACCAGACAGTGTGATGCAGTCACTAGGCCCAGCATTGAGGAGGGTTGTGAACATTGGTGGTGATAACTGTGTAGGAGGAGGAACCTACTTTCCTTATCTTGTTGTGGCTGCGTGGTCTTAGGTCAGCTCTGTTTGTGGAAACAAACATGTACAGATCCTAGGATACCTTAATATAAAAGTTGCCTTATTAGTTTTCTGCTCTGTGTTACTAGGCAGTGTAGCTTGCTCACCGTTTCCTGCACCTGGTAGGCTTTTTCTAAGTATCTGTCTGTGGTGTGCTCAAAAATAATTTAGAAGAGCCTCACTTGGTCTCCCTTCCCATTTGATATTTGGTTCAGAATAGCTCCTGTTTTCTGCAGTGAGAGGCAACTGAAGGAGCTTCTTCACGTAAGTAATATAACAGGTTCTTATGCTCCTGCATCAAGATGATGATGATATTCATAATCGAAAGGAGAGAGGGTTAGGGATCATAGAAAAAGGAAATGAAGATGAAGTGCATTACTTGGATCTACCACAGGGAGAAAAGAATACAGAAATTGACATTGGCATGTACTTGTAAATTGAACAGCACACTTCTGTAAAAATTGTTTACCTTTCTCAGGTAGTCCTTCACTGTCTAACTTCAGTTTGTAATGGTATCTTTATGCACCTGACTTCAAACAATACTGTCCTTAATTTCAACCGTTTAGTTTTTCCTTGGAATGAATTAGTTGTTATTAACCCTCTGGCTGCTGTCACTTAGAGTCACAAGAAGTAGCTTGCATTTTGCTGTGTAGCATGAGTAATTCTATAACAATAGCTTGCATAGAAAAATATCCCTGTTGCTTAATGTTTTTATATCAAACCTGGACTGTGGTGTCATTGCAGCATCAACCTTATTAGGAAATATGTAGTTTTCAAAAATCCTGTGCTCAGTGCAAAAATCAAGGCTTGTTGGCTTGGTTTCTGCATCGTGGAAGAAGGCTGGTAGGAGTGATGGTAAGCAACTGAACCTGTCAAACAAGCACTTCATGTGGGTTAACATACAGCTTAGCGTAGCAAAACACTAATACTTCCTCTTGATTAAAGTATCTATGATGTTCTCCTATGCCTTCTCCATGACTTAGAGAATGCCTTGGAAAATGGGACAAGGGGAATTTATAATAATGACTTTGAAGTAGGTCTAAGCACTAAGAGAAACTGGGATTCCAGGGAAGCCTGCTTAAAAAATGACTTTTCAGATTTTGTGATCTCTTACCACTCATCTCCTTGTGTGGAATTCTTAGAAGCCCATTCTCTGTCTGAGACTTTCAAATGTAGGGAAGGGATTCAGAAAATGCTCTTAGCTTCTGGGAGAAACCTAGGTTTGTTACTGGATAAATCCACTTGTGGCAATTGCTCTGTGGTAACTTCATGTTGAATTCTCAGGGCTTATTGAAGAGTTCTGTAAGTGTCCAGCTGCATCCTTGCACCTCTTGCCTATTCTCTAGGCTTGGCAAAGGAGAGATTTAAATATGATGCACAAACTAGTTTCTTCAGGTGCTCTTCTAACTCTGCTCTTGGTTGTCGTGCGCTGTTTATCACTGTACTACCCTGTTCTTTTGCGAGGCTGTGTGAACTGAAAGCTTTCGTTTTGGAACACTTTCGTTTTGGAACAATCAGCAATGCCACAGTGCTATTGCATGTTAAGTTCTGATTCTAGGCCTGAAAAAAAAGTCATACAACAAATAGCTTCCCCAGAGCCATTGGCATATACCCTTATAAGGAATTGAATAACACAAAGGGTAACAGGGCAGTGTGGCTGTTTATTTAAATGCAAAATGTGAACCAACTCTTCAATGCCTAGATTTATTGTTATTGACACTTTTGAGGCATTGGATGGTTTAATGTACTTCTTGTTCCAAGTGTAGGTTTTATAATGGTTGTATTGAATAGTGGCTAAAAATTTAGGTTGTAATGAAAAAAGTCTCAAGAAGACTAGAAATTAACAAGTCATTGTGGTAGTCTGCAATTTAATTTCATAAATAAGGGTTAAGAACAGGAGAATGTATCAAAATAATCTAGTCAGTTGCATAAACTAGCAAACAAAAGCCATTTGATTCCTGCTGTAATAAACTTCTTAGTAAATATCATGTGCTAAAGTATAAGGCAAAGTATTATGATGACAGTTAATAAGGCGATACTTCTAGCATTTGTGTGCATTTAGCTCTTTTCTTGTGAATTTCTTCAGTCTACTGAAATCCATTTCTCTTGGAAGCCTCATAGAGAAAATGACTTTCTTAAGTATTTTGTTCTTAGATGTATAACTTTGAGGGGTACGGTAATAACAAATTCTCTTTTGAATGGATGCTAAACTTACAAATTATTCCTATTTCTTTATTAAAAATCACAGTACATGTTCTCTCCAGCCTGCCTTATTTATTTGTGGAAAATAAACTGATAAGACTAAGCTGAATTTGGAATCATGTAAATATTCATATTTTAGAACAACATGGAAGCTTGAAATTGTGAAAAAGAGCAAGTTCTTCTGTCTGATTGCAACTATTGTGTTTCAGGCCCAGATAGTCTTACTGGTGATCCTCGTACTTGCTATTGGAGACTTTGTCATAGGAACATTTATTCCTTTGGATAGCAAGAAGCCCAAAGGTTTCTTTGGTTATAAAGGTATGTTGTAACAGTTAGTATTGTAAACAGTACTCTTGCATAGAGGAGACATGCTGTCATAATTAAGTTAAACATCTAAAATAGCTTATAGTCCTGTTTAACTATAGAGATATTTTCCCTGATTCTTTCAAACTTCTGCAGTTCTGTTCCTTAAAGCTATTGGGCCAAAACTTGGTCCTGCTTGCTTTATGTGGATTATATTAAATTTAAAAAAGCTGGATGATGCTGTAAGTACTTTTTCTGGTTTTAAAGGCTATTTAATTTTACTATGTTGACTTTCATTTTGAGTCAAAGTGATGAATTAGGACTTAAATATTCTACACTTAATTTTAAGAAAGCCATACAGCTGTGACTTACAGCTTTTTCATGGAACTAATAACGGCTGGAATGAGATCATACTGTAGCTTCTATATGAATATTCATAGACTTAAATCTTTTTCTACAGCTGAAATATTTATGGAGAATTTTGGACCAGATTTTCGACATGACGAAACTTTTTTTTCTGTATTTGCTATTTTCTTCCCTGCTGCAACTGGCATACTTGCTGGTGCAAATATCTCAGGTGATCTTGCGGTGAGTAGTGAATTAGCAAATCTTGTTCACAAACACTGAGTGTATGTTTATGTGTGTCATCACTGTCTACTGACATTTTTCTTTCAGGATCCTCAGTCAGCCATACCTAAAGGAACGCTGTTGGCCATCTTAATTACAACATTGGTTTACGCAGGAATTGCAGTATCTGTAGGTAAATAGAGAATGTTTTTAACTTTATCCTTTCACATTCATTCTGAGGGTGTGTTTTGATATGGTTTATGTAATTCATTATGTAAAGTCATTATGTAATTGACTTTCATGCATGGGGAAGTAATAGCCAGAGGTTTCTAATTTTTATTGCTTGAGGTTCAATTTTCAGCCGGTTTTATAATTTCCTAAAATGAGTTATATTTTTCTAAGACTGGTGACTGCTTCAGACTAAAGATGACAAAAGACTTCATATGGGTATTTCCTCATTTGTTGCAGTTATTTATGTTAAAAGATTTATAATTTAGCAGTGGGATAATCCACGGATTAGAAAAGTGTGTTTTCAGAAAATATTCACTGAGCCTGTATTGGTTTGAAGATGATGGTAGTCTGCTGCTTACCTGAAGTGAATTGTGGGATTATCAAACAGCTCTTTGGTGAGGATACATGAGCAGTAATTCCCCAGTAGAGGCAGGAGAGTAGTACCTTCATCTGGCCAGCCCATTTTTAGAAGTGTTGTCATGTTCAGAAACGCTGTCTGTTTTATTTACACGTGGAAAGAGGAGAAACAATCGTAGACTGATCTGAGTCTTGTATAACCCCTCTCTTCCTGGTCTTCCCCACCCCACAGTGGTTTGGAATTCTCTGTAGAAGGTGCCTTGGGGTTTGATGCTCTCTCTATCAATTTTGCTCTAGAGCACCAGTGGCCAACCAGGTTTTTCCCACCCATAAAATGATTCTATTCTAGTAACTTCAAGAACATGAGGTTGTAATTGTATCTCACATATTTCTTGCTTATGATTGGAAATGTTTTTATTCCTGTCACATAAATTAGTTTCTGGCAGCAGTGATCAGTTTTCTTACATGAAAGACCTTGCCTTATCTTAGCTGTGCTGCCTTTTGAATGAAATTCTCATTTATAAGAGAACCATTGATCTTAGCATTAATGATACTTCCTTTCCAAAGATACCAATCTTTCTAGTTTGCCTCTATTGGCTAACATTGTACTGTAGCTGTGCCAAATGGTTGCTCTATAGTGATTGTGCTTTATGCAGCATAATGACCTACACTTATTTCCTAATTAGATTGACTGCATAGTCCTCTGCTACCAAATTTGATTACTTCAGAACTTGAACCCACATGAGAGCAAAATGCTTGTTAATATTCATTTGTTAATGGAATACTTTGATCATCTTTCAAACATGAAAAACCTAATTTCTCATATTGTGAAAGGAACAGTTTACAAAACCAACTAAACATTAAATTTTTTGTTGCATCAGAAATGTCCTGCCTTATTTGCATCCTATAACTTATGCTTAGAAAAGGCCAGTGCTATTGCAGAAGTCAGAGTTTGACATGAGTGAATTTCAGCTTTTCTTGCGGCATTGGATTAGGAACTGGGCAAATAAAAATACTTCTATTCCTTTCCCCACTGTAAGTTTCCAGAGTAGTGGTAAGCAAGTAATTAAAACTTTTGAAGGGGCTAGTAAACATCACTGAGTAGTCATGTCTGGGGAAGATGTTCTGAATTTAGCTCAGTACTTGCATGCTCTGTAGTAAGTAAAAGGGTTAAGAAACTGAGTAGAGGAGGCTGATAAGAAGATTGCTAGTCCTACTGCTAGAGCTAGGCAGCCTGTTTCAAAATGATAACAGCTGTGAGGAGAAAGTGTGCAGGTTCATATTTTATCAAGGGACTAATGTAGATTTGCAGGTGGCAGGATGAAGATTGCATAAACAACTTTGATATCAAAATTCTTGAAAGACGTGTTTCAAAGAACAACGTTTACTGCTTTAAAAACAAGGGAAGCTCTAATAAAAAAAAACCAAAATTCTGAGTAGGGTTAAGACATAGGGAAGTAGAGTAGTTAATGAGAGCCTAACTGTAGCTGCTTGTAGCACCAAAGAAGTTAAGCACTCTCAGCTGCAGTCTGAAGGACTCAGGGTAGTATCTCTGGAATTCTTGCTGGTTGCATATAGTTAGGAGATAACTCGATATAGGTGGTCTGTTAAACTTCCCAGGCTTATAGCGTGGCAAAACTTCATTTGACTTTGGCAGGAACATGCTTAAAAGCCTATGAAAAGGTGAAATCCTTTTTTTATGGAAGGAAGGCCCAGAGGTTCTTAGGGAAAACGTTGCCAGAATCTTATAACTAAATAAAACTTTTCTGAAGGAGGGATTAAACAAACTGTCTGGATTCTTAGTTACATCTAAGTATTTTCTGCTGAGAATGGGGCCTGCCCAGCTGGCTTCTGTTCTGTGTTCTCTCATAGTAAGGCTGTTAAGTTTGTTGATAGTGCCATTGTCCCCATCTGTCATACTTTGACTCTATGTGTGAAAGACCTGCCAGCCAGTGGGATCTGAACTATGAAAAAGGGAATGAGGAAGAGGAGGCCTTTGATAGTGCACTGTAGCTATTTAATGGGTTGCTCAACTGAATGAGTCTGCCACTGCAATCTGTTAACAACAAAATGTTATCTACAAATGGTTGAACTAGTAAGTATATTGTCACATCCATTATATACTGCTTGAATGGCTGTGGCAAATACCTGAGTAGTGGAAGAGAAGAAACTTTCTCATACAGAGATTTTAATCCCATTTAAAACAGAACAACAGCAAAAAAACCCAGTCCCTTCACATACCCACAAGAAAAGCATAAGACAGGTGAGCAATACAGGAAACTCTTACTTATTAGGCCCAATTGGTTAAATTTCAGGAACTGAAAAATAAATCTGAAAAGCGGAATGATTAAGTAATATCCACCTACCAGGACCAGGTGTTATTGTGGACTGTTAATCAAATTCTAATGGTTCACAGGCAATCTAAATATGGTATAGGTATTTAGGAATTAATTTTCCCAGTGAAAAAGACAAATTACATAGATAACAGGGATTGTTATTGGAGGAACTTAAACTTAAGGTTGCAGCACATCTGTTCCCTCCTTATTTTGCAAGTAATTTAGGTCCTCAGTAGTCATGTGGTTCTGTTCCCAGGACCTTCTTGTCATTCAAGTTCCTAAAAGACCAAATTAAGGGAATTCTACTGGCCACTGCTCTGTAGACTTCCCTCTTCTCTTCCCCTTTCCTTATTTAATTCCTGTTCCTGGAAATACTTGCCAGTGTCCAAAGAATTTGACTACATCAACTATTAAACCATAGAATGTTAAGTAATATTTAGTCTACTCTAGTTTGTTTTGTCTTTTATGAGACAAAAAACCTTGAAGAAGACTTGCAGGCTTCTTAGTACTTTTTAGTTTTTCTTAGTACTTAAGGGCTGAAATGCTGTGTCTTCAGCATTTTCTTGACCAATGAAATTGCAAATAATCATACATGAATTGAAGACAGCAGTTTAAATGATGAACTTAATTATAAAAAATGTGGTAGGAATGGGACTGTGTGGCTTTGTTTTTCACCAAGAAACCAACTTAAAATACCACAGTCACGTAGGAGGTTGCTTGTTTAAGCATTGGAAAATGGCTTGCAACAGGCTTTCATGACATAATTTTTTTGAACACCTGAGCCGTACTGACTGGGAAAGAAATAACTGCAACACTATGCACACCTGTCTACGCACATCTGTATATACACTACAAAAATGCATTCCTGTAGGAAAACTGATAAAGAGAGAAACTATAAAATCAAGTGATGATGCATAATACTAACTTCCATTAAAGAGCTATGTGGAAACTTATGATTCAGAGAAATAATATGTTGAGCTAAAATTGTGCTGTTAAGCTTCTGCAAGTCTATTGACATTGCTTTCCTCTGTGCTAAAACTTTCCTTTTCTTATTAGACTAAGATTTACTCAAAACCTGAAGATCCTCTCAGGCAAGAGAGCATTTAGTTTGCTTGTTTGTATTTGTTCTCTATAGTAAAAATGGGCTTAATACTGAAATGTATTAAAAATGTAAATGCCATATTTTAATGTTGCTCTGTGAGAATAAGCTTGCATAAAAAGAGAATTGAGCTCAACACATGTACATAAGTTCAGGTTCAGTCTGTTAATGACTTCTGGGTTTTTTTTTGTGATTGTGTCCACTCTAGGTTCCTGTGTTGTTCGAGATGCCACAGGGAATGCTAATAACACCATTGTCACTGAGCTGGCAAATTGCACTACTGCAGCTTGCAAATTAAACTATGATTTCTCATCCTGTCAGACAGGGTGTCAGTATGGGCTGATGAACAATTTCCAGGTATAAAACCTTCTCCTAAATCTGTTTATTGACTTTTGTGTTTGTGGTTTTTTTTTGAATTGCATATTAAGAAAAATCATAGGCTAAAAAAGCCTGTCTCCATAAATATAAGGTTTATCCAGAATAGTTAAGTGGTACTCTCTAGCTAGTATGTAGAAAAACAGCCTAACTATGCTAAAAACTTTTGGGTGTTTATGCACAGGTGGTAAAAATATTTACTCTTTTTCTGAGTAAACTGCTTAGGTTAGGTGGTGGGACTGCAACTTTCTCTCTTTAGGTATCTGAATGTCATCATTCAGTGATGTGGATAGAAGTACTCATTGTTCAATAGTGATGCGTAGTAATCATAGCTAGCCTGTGTCAATACCTTGTTCCTTAATTTTTCAAGTTTCTTAGAAAATATGCTGACTTCTTAAGAATGTTTTACATACTTGTCACAGTATCCTCTTTAATGGTAAGAATGTTAGGAATTTTCATAAAATCTGATATTACTGTATTTAAAAATCCTCTAGAAGTCACAGGGTAATTCATAGTCTTCAACTTATACTTCACAGGTAATTGGGATGTCCATGAACTATTGATAGGGGTTTGAAAGAAACCAAGGAGGACATACTTACTGCCAACTGACTTAAATTTGCTTTGTGGTAGTCCGTCTTTGCCCTAGATTTTTCTAATAGGCATGCAAAAAGCTGGTTAGAGATTGAGCTGAAATCCAGTAATGAAAAAAGTGTCTGGCTTGTGGGTTTTGATCAGAAGTACCTGTGGTACACATACTCCTTACATGAACTACTTATGTATTAGGCTGATAGCCTTACCTGCAAAGCTGGGTGGAAAACCTGTTTTGTACATGCTGAAATAATGTTGCAGTACAGACCATTCTGTTAAAGTAAAATACTTTTTTTTTTATGGAATAATTTGCATATCTGTGTGGTGTTACTTTGTTCTGGTTTAGAGAAAGTCTGTATTTAGAAACACTTCAGAATTGCACTTGTGGGAGTAAGTATTGTGCAGAATCTGGTTACTTTCCTCATTTGTTTAAGCTCAAAAGAACCCAATATATCATCAAATTTACAGCTGACAGTAGTGTAGAACTGGTTTCCTCTGATTGTATCTTCAAGTCCTAACTTTAGTAAGGTTGCTTACTGTAAATGTTGCCTGTAACTCTCACAAGTTAGTCAGTAATGTTCCAGTTTCTTACTGTTTGGTCTGAAGAGTATTTCTAGCTCCCAAATTATTCTTGCTTCTCTCTATGGAAAAAGTAATGTGTTCTGAATAAGAAAGTCACTTTCAAGGCCAGGGGCTGCACAGAGAATGCCGTGCCCCTTACTTATGCTGCCCCTCTTTTTGTTGGGGTTTTGAAAACTTTGTCATGGAGACTGCACAGCATCTCTGGGCAACCTGCTGCAGTGCTTAGCCACCTTCTCTGTGGAATTTTTTTTTTCTAATACACAGTCGGACTTTCCCTTGCTGTTTGTTTTTTCTCTCATCCTCACAGCTTTTGCTGTGCATCTCTGAAAAGAGTCTGATTCTATCTTCTCAGAAGATGTCAGAAGGAAATCGTTTGCATGAGGGGCTGTCTACATAGAGATAAACTGTTGTCCATTTTCTAACTGAACTGCCCTCAACTTAGTAACTCTGGTAACTGTAAGGAGATATTTTTTTTATATGCAAATCACAGTGTGTGGGGTGCGGTAAGCTTGTGTACCTCTCAAACTCTGCATACAAATGTAATTTTTTTCTGTAGGTTAAATGAGTGAGAACAAAGACTTCACAAACATAAATGAATCCCTAAAGATTGCGTTATTTGTCTTACAGCTCGTAAGCATACAGGTTCTGAGGCTGAAGGTGCCAGCTTACTCCCATGCACAGCCTGATCACTTACTTTATCACTTTGGTACACCTTGTGCTGCATTCAGTTCTTGTGGCAAAGAATTGATTTGAAGTTAGTGCTTAGGAGCTCAGGTTTTGGATGTGTTTGGGCAGCAAATGGTTGACTTGTATGATTTACTGATGGAAAGCTTAGATGATGCTAAGAAACTTAAAATGTGAACAGTTGGTGAGACAGACTTAGTCAGACTTGCATAGAAAGACCATTTTTCTGTTGTAGTCAGTGCAAATGAATTGCAGGTCCTTCAGACACTTCTCTGCTCAGTGTCAATGACATTTCTGTGCCCAGGCTATCACCTGGTAGAAGAGTAACTTCCGAAACTTGTTTTGGGCTCTGTAGCTTCAACCTGGAACTTCCCTAGAATAAATTATATAGCTTTGGGCAATTAAAATGCAGAATTTGGTTAACTTTGGATGAAAGTTGAAAGTAGAATGAAGCTCCATTCCAGAAACAGTGTGAAAGTTCTGCTAAAACGTTCCTCCTACAAAGGAAGGCAGCTGTAAAACATTTAAAAAAAAAAAAAAAAAAGTTAGGGGAAGGGGGAGTTGAACAAGGCTTTGTCCATACTCATTGTAAAAAAACTAACTTTAAAGAAGCTGCTACTTGTTTTCATGCAGTATTTTTTTTCTTGCTCCACAATGGCTGGACCAAAAAACTGAAACTGTAGTCAAAATCTGGTATTTCACTGTCCCAAATACTTGAAATGTAAGAAACTGTCAAAACAGTAAGTGCCAAGCAAACATGATGAGTCCCTCATCCACTGTAACTATACATCTGTCTTGCCACACCAGTGGTAACAGGGCAATTCTTACTAGATGTGTCCTTCCAATTCTGTATGTTCTTTGAAGGATGAAACTTTCAGTGCATATGCAGGCTGCTTGGTTTTGTGGTCATGAGCATTGGATTATGGTGTGTGTGTTGGGGGAGGGGGAAGAAGGGCTGTTTAACACCATGGCATATTGGTTCTGCTGGAACTGGTTCCTTTTTTGTTCCCCTAGGTTAGAAGAAACTTCCTAATGTCTCTTACATTAGTAACTTAAGTTGTAACTTACTAGCTTTTAAATGGACAAACATTATCTGCATATATCTTACTTGGATTTCTCTCCAAGTTATAAAACAGATGTAATATTCAAAAATAGATAGTGTAAATAAATGGAGGCAATGAACAGAACCTAGAAAGAGAATGTAAAATCTGAGTAGATTGTGAGAACTAAATTGCAAGAAGCTGATGCAAGTGTAGTAAAGTGGAGGCCTTAAAATAACAATGTTTTAAATCTGTTGGGAGGAAAAGTGATGGAGACTTGTGCACAGGTTCTGTCCATAAGAAGTCCTTCCAGGAAAGATTGATCAAGACATCCTTGCAGGGAAGAAAATTTTCATACCGCTTCTACAAATATTATTCTATGCTTGTTCATTACATTGCTGTAACAAAGTTTTCTTTCTAAAATATTTGTCAGTAAAGGATTTACACCCTTTTCTTCTAGAAATATAGCATACAACTGTAACTTTTTCTGTTGATTATAAAACTAACTTAAACCAGGGTGTAGGAGGGATAGCTTAATGTATGTGTCATTAGTTTTATTGATCTATGAATAAAGGCCTTTCCTAGCTTTTTTGTTGTCAACTACAAATATGCTTCAGGAAATGCTCTTCTTTATTCATTACACTACTATGTCAGCTACTTCACTCTCATCTTATGCATCTGCAACTATTTAATTTCTCTTTTTAGGCAAGACATGCCTTGAACTGAGATATGAAACATGATGAGAGATTCATGAGAAACATGAGTAGAGATACAGTTGACTGTGTGAGAGATCCAGCAGTCTTTGTCAGTCTGATCTGGAGAAAACCACTAAATTTTATCAGTAGTTTAGCCCTAGGAATGTGAATAAAACTTCATCAGTATTATTGTTTCTGAGAGCATGTCCTACCTAGTAAGATTGCTTTAGACAACTAGACTTAACAACTTCAGGTGACAGCAACTTAAAAACTGGACACTTCTCATGATCTTTCTTGCCTTCCTTCAGTCCATTTCCTGATAGTCTAGTTGAGGTTGCCAGGATGAGAGAGGCAAGTAATCAATGCAAATGATGCAGAACTTCATTCTGACACATTGTTCTTGAAAGGCACCATGCTGGGTTTGGTTCGTTGACTAAAATCATAATTTTTTTCAAGATGGTATCAAATTCTTAAACGCTGTCTGTTTTCAAGAAGCTTAGGCTTCTGTTTCATAAAGAAAAGTACTTTATTAAGCCATGGTTGTTTTTTAAATACAGAGATCTGTATCTTAATTTACTTCACACATGCAAAGCTGGATGCAGCTATTGTATGGAAGTAATCAGTAGATTGGTAGAAGAGGGTCTTTAGGCTATATGACAATTAGAAAATGCTTTGGTTCTAATTGGGATTTTTTTTTTTCAATGTCTTTCAGTTGTTTTGTCACTTGGGCTTTCTGAGGCCATGTTATTCAGCAGTAGGCTAGTCAAAATGTGTAACAAATTCCAGTGTATTTTTCTTCCATGACTTATTTTTAATCGTCTTATGAGCCCATGAAGGCTTTCGCCATTGATTGTTTTGACAATCCAGGAATTCCAGGAATCCAGGGAAACTGGATATTCTTTAAGAAGGAAATCTTTAAGGGCACAGGAGCTGGCCATTCCCATGTGCCGTAAGACAAGCTGGTGGGGAAGAAGACTGGCTTGGCTAAACTGAGAGCTTTGGCTGGAAGTCAGGAAGAAAAGGAAAGTTTATGGCCTATGGAAGAAGGGGCAGGCCACTCACGAAGACTACAAAGATTTCATGAGGTTATACAGGGAAAATATTAGAAGGGCCAAAGTCCAGCTAGAGCTTAATCTGGCTACTGCCATAAAAGACAATAAAAAACATTTCTATAACTACATTAACAGAAGGAGGACTAATGAGAATCTCCATCCGATATTGGATGCGGGCAGAAACATAGTGACCAAAGATGAGGAAGAGGCTGAGGTACTTAATGCCTTCTTTGCCTCAGTATTTAATAGTAAGACCAGTTTTTCTCTGGGTACCCAGCCTGCTGAGCTGGAATACAGGGATGAAGAGCAGAATGAACCCCCAATAATCCAAGAGGAAATGGTGGGTGAGCTACTACACCACTTAGATGCACACAAGTCTATGTGGCTGGATAGGATCCACTCAAGGGTTCTGAGTGAGCTGGCGGAAGTGCTCACCAAGCCACTTTCCATCATTTGTCAGCAGTCCTGGCTAACCAGGGAGGTCCCAGTTGACTGGAGGCTAGCAAGTGTGATTCCCATCTACAAGAAGGGTCACAAGGAGGATCTGGAAATTACAGTCTGGCAATCTGACCTCAGTCCCGGGGAGGGTTATGGAGATCATCTTGAGTGCCATCAAGTGGCACATACAGGACAACCAGGAGATGAGGCCCAGTCAGCACAGGTTTATGAAAGGCAGGTCCTGCTTCACTAACCTGATCTCCTTCTGTGACAAGGTTACCCACTTAGTGGACAAGGGAAAGGCTGTGGATGTTGTCTACCTAGAGTTTAGTAAAGCTTTTGACACCATTTCTCACCATTCTCCTGGAGAAACTGGCTGATTGTGGCTTGGATGGGCGTACTCTTTGCTGGGTAAAAACTGGCTGGAAGGCCAGGCCCGAAGAGTGGTGGTGAATGGAGCTAAATCCAGTTGGTGGCTGGCCATGACCGGTGTTCCCCAGGGCTCAGTATTCTATTCTCTTTATCAATGATCTGGACAGGGAGATCAAGTGCACCCTCAGTAAGTTTGCAGGTGACACCAAGTTGGGTGGGAGTGTTGATCTGCTTGAGGGTAGGAATCCCTCTACAGAGGGATCTGGACATGCTGGATAGATGGGCCAAGGCCAATTGCGTGAGATTCAACAAGGCCAAGTGCTGGGTTGCAGGTAACAAGGGATAGGACAAGAGGAAATGGCCTCAAGTTGCACCAGGGGAGGTTTAGATTGGATATTAGGAGAGGATTGGATATTAGGAGTAGTGGNCTGAGAATTACATGATTGGACTATACATTGTGTCAAAAGCCACCTTCTGTTTTTCTGAAATTAGGATCCATTTATACCTCCTGATTAGTTCATTCATTGATATGAATGCATGATATTCAAACAGCTTTTAAGTGGAGGCTACGTAGTATTTTATTTTTCTNTGCAGGTAACAAGGGATAGGACAAGAGGAAATGGCCTCAAGTTGCACCAGGGGAGGTTTAGATTGGATATTAGGAGAGGATTGGATATTAGGAGTAGTGGAGGCTACGTAGTATTTTATTTTTCTGTTTGTGTAGTTAATGTTGCCATCCATTTGTATGTATGCTTTTTCATATTCTTTTTAAAAAAATAATTATTTTGCTTTCAGGTGATGAGCATGGTGTCAGGATTTGCACCACTGATTTCTGCAGGTATTTTTTCAGCCACCCTGTCTTCTGCATTAGCATCTCTTGTGAGTGCACCTAAGATCTTCCAGGTAAGTATGGAAGCAAACACATAGTCTCTTAAAGAATAATTTTGAATTAGAATTTTTGGAAGGGGTCTCTGACATACTGCTATCATGATTCATACTACTTGATATCAGTAGATACATCTAATACTTGCCTGTTGCTTGGAATGGGGAAAAAAGTGTGTTACTGTTACTAAACGTAGCTAGACTATAATTTCTTCCAGAGCTCATGTGTTTCTGGTTAGTTCAGAGATTAGTTATGGTGTAACTAATATTACAGGAATCTACAAACTCCTTTAGATGTTTTTTGTTGTATGTAACAGTGGAGCACATACAAAGATTAGTTCACGTCTCAAAGTAATCATAGAAGGCGATAGCATGAAGTAGAGTTTGTAGCTGTGGAATCTTAATCCTCAGAGAATATATTATCAAAATAATTATATACCAGTTCTTGTGTAAATCACTTACATTGATTTTGTTGGTGTTACAATTTTGCTTTACCTTCTTTTTAACCATTTAATCTCATTCTTTGTCTTACAAGTTCTCTTTAATTGGGTAGAACTTTAGTGTCCTCTAATGACCTTCTTTCCCAGAAGTTCAGTACAGAGTCAAATGTACAAGGGATTTTGTTGCAGAATAGAAGCAAAATATTGATGCAGCGAACTATTGTATACATTGGGCAAACTTTCCACTTTCTGAGAAAACATCTCTAAAGAAAGACTCTTTGTGATTGTAAGACACTGGTAAAGTAAAATAGTCAATTACTTACAAAACAGCAAAGCTTGTTCTTATAGATAGAAATTACTGAAGGATAAAATATTGGACATGCAAAATGTCAAGATGCAAAGACAATTGAAAATAAAATTTGGTGGCTATAAACCTTCTTATTTCAGGAAATACAGCATTCGTAAGCATTAGTAAGGATACATTTTAATCAAAATGCATGCTGACTCTTGAATTTTGTTTTTTCATAGGCTTTGTGCAAGGACAACATTTATCCAGCATTTCAGATGTTTGCTAAAGGCTATGGGAAGAACAATGAACCACTGAGAGGATATCTTCTAACATTTTTAATTGCTCTTGGATTCATACTGATTGGTTAGTTTGAAATTATAATAAATCTCAATATCCTTTTGTGCTCTAAAAAGCATTCTATTCCATATCATGACTTGATGACAGTGTCCTAGAGCTCTAATGCACAGCTTAATTCTAAGCCAGTATTTTAAATCTGTTTATTTTGAGGGTTACTTTCTCCTGTCTTCTAGGTATAACTCTGTCTAGGACTGCAATAAATTTGAATTGAACAGTATCAATACTGCACTTTTATTAATAACCACAGGTTAGATACTGTCAATCAATAAAAATACATCTTTTGCTTGAGGTAGAGAGATTTTATATCTTGTAAATATGAAGTTTATTTCAGACTGTTAATAATTACAAAGAGCTTCGGTAAATGGCAAGCTTGCATAACAATACTTCTCAAAGTGTGTTTTTCTGTTAAGTTACAAACAGTAGAGATGAGAGCTGATGCTGCTGTTGCTAAAGGTAAAGATAGTCTAGGTAGAGTTACATGTGTTCTGTGTAGATGGCAAACTAACTGTGTTGTGTCCATCCATGAGTCCTGTACCGGTGCTTTTAAACTTCTTGTCCCAGTTTGCTCTTCCATACTTCCCCCAAGTCTGCTTAAGGCACAGATATACCCCTGCTGTCCCTACTTCAGCATGCTGACTGGAAGCTTGATTTCAACAAGTAGAAACTTGCAGACTAACATGGCACATCCTGCATTTTGATCACTTTTTTTTTGATGGTGAGAGTACACATCTAATGTTTTTTACCATGCTGCCTCAAGGAAAGGTTATTCCATCTCTTTCACTGAAGAGGGTGTACTCATCACTGTTGTGATGGTATTGGTCTGTAGTAATGCACTATACTAGTACTATTAATGCAGGCAGATGAACATGTTTGTCACATTGCTCACACTAACTGTCTGCTGTTGTCATTGATTGTCTCTTAAACTTAGTAGTATCTTGTTCTTTGCTGTTTGAGAATTGAGCTATATGTATGGCAGATGTGGTACTGCTCTGTCTACTGTTCCTGACATTCTTGAGAACCCAGAGTATTGGCGCACTGGTGTTTGATCAAGTCACGGTGGGAAAGAAATGGACTCGAATTATTTTGAGAAAGTATGCAGTACTTCAGTAGTGGCAGTCCTGGAACACTTGGTAGTGTGGAAAAATGTTTATATTTTTAAAACTGAAAGTCACACTTCTGATTCTTAGAAGATAACTTAGTAAATAAAAGACCATTAAGATAATAGCTCTGTCTGTTGAACACAATGGACATACTGTTTCTCCTTAGACTATGTCAGAAAATAAGGTTGGTTAGCATGTTTTTTACTCTGGAATCTACAGAACAAATGGATGATACCTTTCATAACAGCCTGCTTTGTTTTTGATTTTACAGCTGAACTGAACGTCATTGCTCCAATTATTTCTAACTTCTTCTTGGCCTCATATGCCTTGATTAACTTCTCTGTATTCCATGCTTCTCTTGCAAAATCTCCAGGTAGGAACTACATTTTGGGGGTGAGAGTTTAGCCTGCAATTTCCTTATGCATAAATACAATTTAAAAGGTATTACTGTAAATTAATACTTAGTTTAATTTAATTACTAAATGTCCATTTGACTGTCATGGTCTATCTGAATTACAACAGTAATATGGTGTGTACTTGGGTCTTCTGAAATTTTGAGAACTGAGTAATCCGGTATAGCTTGGGAGCTACTGATTTTGTCATTTTTGCTGAGGGAACAGAAGATAATTCAGCGTTTATTCAGAAACTCTTGAAGAAACCCTTTTTGCTAATTCAGTATTTGGCATTCAAACAACCCCTTTGTTTTCTTTGGATTTCTCTGTTACTACTTTTCGTCTTTCAGTCCAGAAGAAACTGGAGTTGCAGGTGGCATTGATGCATTTTTATAGCCTTTGGTGTGGGAAGCTAGTTAGATTATAGGAATAAGCCAAAGCCCAGTACTTGCAGAACAGATGTATATCATACGCAGTCCACTATGCATTTGTACTGAAATAATGACCTTAACAGCTTTTGAAGTGGCTGAACTGGTAGATATCATTATTTTGCCAGAGCATCTGCATAACTCTCTTTACACAACAGTTCTATGTCTAAAACACTCTTTAATCTGGGGTGTATTAGCGGGGATGTGCATGTGTATTTACCTGATTTTGGATAAACTTGTGACTAGAGTTAAACTGGAATTGCTGGGGGAGGGAAACCTCAATCCATTCCACTCGTACCAGTATGATGCCAGTACCAGTAACAGATGCCCAGAGCCTGGAGAGGGATCACAGGTCAACAGAAAAGCACCTGGAGTGCAGCAAAAATGAATACTAGCCACTCCAGCCAGTAAATTAGCTTCATCAGGGGCCCAACTTAAATTCCTCTATGCAAACGCATGTAGCACAGGGAATAAACAGGAGGAGCTAGAGATGTGCACACGCCTGCAGGGCTATGATCTTATAGGCTTCTCGGAGACATGGTGGTATGGCTCCTATGACTGCAGTGTTGGAATAGAGGGATACAGGCTCTTCAGGAAGGACAGGCAGGGGAGACAAGGAGGGGGTGTTGCCTGCTATGTCAAGGACCAGCTGGAGTGCATGCAGCTCTGCCTGGGGATGGATGAGGAGCCAACTGAGAGTTTATGGGTCAGGATTAAAGGGAGGGCAGGGACAGGTGATGTTACAGTGGAGGTCTGCTACAGGCCACCTGACCAGGAAGACTGAGCGGATGAGGCCCTCTATAGACAGATAGGAGCAGCTTCACGTTCGCAAGCCCTGGTCATCATGGGGGACTTCAACCACCCTGGTATCTGTTGGAGGGACAATGTAGCAGGGTATAAGCAATCCAGGTGGTTTCTGGAATGCATTGACGATAACTTCCTTCTCCAAGTGATAGAAGAGCCAATGAGGAGAGGTGCCATGCTGGACCTTGTTCTTACCAACAACGAGGTGCTGGTGGGGAGCATGAAGCTCGAGGGCAGCCTTGGCTGCAGGGACCATGAGATGGTGGAGTTCATGATCCTTAGGGCAGCGCAGGGGGCACGCAGCAAACTCGCTACCCTGGACTTCAGGAGAGCAGACTTTAGCCTCTTCAGGGATCTACTTGCTAGAGTACCATGGGATAAAGCCCTGGAAGGAAGAGGGGCCCAAGGAAGCTGGTTAATATTCAAGGATCACTTCCTCCAAGCTCAGGAGCAATGCATCCCAACTAAGAGGAAGTCAGGCAAAAACGCCAGGAGGCCTGAGTGGATGAACAAGGAGTTCCTGGACAATCTCAAACAGAAAAAGGAAGCCTACAGAGGGTGGAAGCAAGAATTTGCTTTTAGAGGGAAAAAGTAGGAACATTTACATATCTATGTAAGAAAGATGCAAATTAATTTGAAAGGTGTTAGAAAATTGCAAGCATAAATGTGCCAAAGTTGTTATTTTGCACATTACTGAAACTGTCACACATTCACGTGAAATGTGATGCAGAACACTATGGAAGGAAAAGAGAAATAGCGCCTTTCTTCTCTTGGACTAGTGACTAATTTCCCCCCTCTTTTCTTTTCTCCAAATTATATTTTGACCAGGTTGGCGCCCTGCTTTCAAATACTACAATATGTGGATTTCTCTTGTTGGAGCTATTCTGTGCTGCATCGTGATGTTTGTCATTAATTGGTGGGCAGCACTTCTAACATATGTCATAGTCCTTGGACTCTACATTTATGTCACTTACAAGAAACCAGGTATGTATAGGGGCTTCTTTTGGTTGCGGTGGGGGGAAGAGGGATGTAGAAGGGAAAAGTGATGGCCTGTAGGGGGGCGGGGTGGGGAAAGAACTTGTTTGGCTGACTAGTTCGAACTTCTGTTTCAGGCTTTTCAGTTGTAATGAAATGTAACTATGTCTGTATAGTCACTGCTGTTGTTCCCCCTCCTCCCAAATTTTCAAGATTCATGCCTTGCACTTAGACATAAACATTTGCATGAAAATTGGAGGGAAAGGTGCATATGGAAAGAGCTTGGGTTGCAGCAACAAAGGTACTAGGAAAGCATGTTATGTTTTGATAGGCAGTGAAAGAAGATGCTCCCTTACCTTTCCAAATTCAAAAGGGATTTCAGTGGTGGTTGTTCTTTCAGTAAACCATTCCTATAGCTACAAACAGCAATTTATACACTTTCTTCCTTCTAAGAGAGCACTGTATGATCAGAAGTGCAAGATGGAGCAGAACTGAACCAAAAAGTGTTCCTGAAGTTGAAAATAAGGAAAACCCTACATGCTGGGCTATGAATATTATGAAGTACTTGGATGATAAATTCATTGTAGCTATCAAAGGATGTATATGGGAACAAATAGAGAGGATCTTTCCTTCCTTTTAGATTATTATTTTTATAAGGAAATGAAAGTGCTTAATCTAGCAGGTTTTCACTAAAAGTATTTGACTGTGTTTAGGCAATGTTTTGAGATTACTTTTTCCTTTGCTGTGATACAAAATAAATGACCGCGGCATTTTTTCCTGAAGCGTTATTTTTTTTTAACTCTGAAGTTGTCACAATCTTTGAAATGTTGGGGGAAACAAAATCAATTCTTTCTTCAAATAACTGTAAAATATCAAACTCTGGCTTGTTTGCTAAAACTTCCGCAGCAATGTTATCTTTAAATAGAATTGCCTGTTTAACTGTAGGGTTTGTTGACTAGTATTCTGTAGAACGTACCAAGCTGTAGCTTAAATCTTCTGTGTTTTCAGTTGGTATTAGACATACATTTTGCGATTATGTAGTTTTACAGTGAACAGCTTTAAATAAAATATTGTAACTTTAAATCTGCCAACAGATGTGAACTGGGGATCCTCAACGCAAGCTTTGACTTACTTGAACGCACTACAGCATTCTATTCGGCTCTCAGGAGTGGAAGATCATGTGAAAAACTTCAGGTAGTACTTAAGACATAGGAAGTCACTTCTATGCATTCAGTGGGGTACTGTCACGATGTTTGCTATTATGGTTTCCATTAAATGCCTGTTCATCTCCTGTGGGTTACAACAACTTTGAATTTCACCGTGAACATCCTCTGAACATAATTACATTAGCATTTTATTTCTGATTAAGAGTGCACTTTAGAGGCAAGTCTATGGATGATGCCTGTTTATTTTTAGATGCTTCATGGCTTGCACCATGAACTGTAAATTGTGTTCCTCTTTGATGAAACTACATTGGAAGATGTGCTCCGAACTGCTAATGAGCATTCTGTCCCCATGCTTGGGATAAAACTGATCTAACCTAAAATCCCCAAGATGCATATACTGTGGATGTTGTCCTCAACACCAGCTATTTCACATTAGACATATTCTCTCATTGCACTTCAGTACTGGCAAACAGGCTACATGAGTGTTTTTCAGAAAACTGAAGAGAACTGATTTGTTGTCTGCCAGCATGGCAACCCAGGAAGGTCCTACTCAAGGAGGCAGTTTCTGTCCTATAGTATTTCTGCCATGTTTCTGGAATAAGCTATTGTAGAAGAAAGATGCTCCAAAAATTTTTAACAAAAAGTATTGACTTAAGCTAATTCCTGCAAATAAATGGAATCAATAGATTGAACATGACTTTACCATATGGTCTTGTCCAATCCTGGACTCAACTGACTCACCATAGATCTGGCTGCAAAGTTAGATCCAACTTTGATGTTACATCAGATTGCTCAGGGCTGTATCCAGTCAAGTTTTGAGTATTTCCAAGGATGGAGGTTCTGTTGACCTGTCTCTCTTCAAACAGAGCAGGTGCCTCCTACATGCTGCCTATGTCCAGCACAGGATTTATAGTGTTGACACTTAATCTAGCAAATCTGTATCATCCCTTGCAGCTGTAAGAAGTGTATTATTCTGTTAAACTCAGTGTATTAGCAAGTAGCAATTAGCTACTAAAATCTTCTGTTGTGTATGAAGGGAGACTTTGCATACTTATGGCAGAATTTAATAAGAAGTTAGTTCAGGGACAGATTCTTGATACAGGTGCCATTCTCTGATGTTAAGTCCAGAATGCAGAACATGGCAGCAACACAGTTTTTCAAAGAAAAGAGCTATGGTACTACCTGTCAGTTGGGAAGATAACTCTAATTCTAACCCCAGCCTCTCTTGGAAGTGACTGAATTTTCTTGAAGTACAGGATAGGTACTTACAATGTCTACATTGCATACATGCAGTTGAAATTAGATGTATTAACCAATCATGGTAGGTACCAGCACAGCCTCAAAGAATATAACAGTAAAACTAAATTACAAATGTATTAACATGAGTATTAATGGGCTTTACACTTCCAAACTGAAAAGACTTGGCTGTTGGTAGGTGTAAACCACAAAACTTGAAGTTTAATTATGAGACAGCTCTTCTTTCTGAAGTCATAAGTCCTAATGTGACATAAAAATCCCTGATTTACTTAGAAACATTGTATTACCTATTACATCAAGCTGCATAGTTAACATGAAAAAGCAGTCTACATTCAGAAACTTGTCTGTTCCTTAGGTATCAAGAGCAGCAATTTTCAAACTTTCCCTGATGAAAATCTAAAGGCTGGCAACTGTGATTAGTTTGGCAACCTCACTTCTGTCTGCTGAGTCTATTATGGGTTGCAAACATTGATGTAGAAACAAGCTTTATATGAAAATTATTACCAAGTGTAACTTCCTGCTTGTGCTGATACAGTAAATGAATGCTTTGCTGATCAGTTAAATCAGCACTTTTGTTTGGGAAGCTAAAATATAGCTTTCTGAGTTTTAAATTTCTTTCATTGTTATCCTAAGGAGATACAGATCTTAATGTAACCCAGTTTTAAGCAGAGTGGCTTAGGAGAACTATTTTTGGCCTGATACGGGTTTCTAACCTACGGTAAAAAATGCTTTGCATTCTGTAGATGCAGCTCAATATTTATTTATTTATAATAAGTTTGCTGACAACACCAAGCTGGGAGGGATTGTTGATTTGCTTGAGGGTAGGAAGGCTCTACAGAGGGATCTGGACAAGCTGGATCGGTGGGCTGAGACCAATGGTATGAGGTTCAACCAGGCCAAGTGCCAGGTCCTGCACTTGGGTCACAACAACCCTATGCAATGCTACAGGCTTGGGAAAGAGTGGCTGGAAAGCTGCTTGGTGCAGAAGGATCTGGGGGTGTTGGTTGACAGCCAGCTGAATATGAACCAGCAGTGTGCCCAGGTGGCCAAGAAGGCCAATAGCATCCTGGATTGTATCGGAAATAGCGTGGCCAGCAGGAATGGTGAGGTGATTGTCACCCTGTACTCGGCACTGGTGAGGCTGCATCTTGAATACTGTGTTCAGTTTTGGGCCCCTCACTACAAAAAAGTCATTGAGGTGTTGGAGCATGTCCAGAGAAGGGCTACAAAGCTGGTGAGGGGTCTGGAGGACAAGTCTTATGAGGAACAACTGAGGGAACTGGGGTTGTTTAGCCTGGAGAAAAGGAGGCTGAGGGGAGACCTTACGCTCTCCACAGCTACCTGAAAGAAGTTGTAGCGAGGTGGGGGTTGGTCTCTTCTCCCAAGTAACAGGCGATAGGACAAGAGGAAATGGCCTCAAGTAGTGCTAGGGAAGGTCTAGGTTGGATATGGGGAGAAATTTCTTCAGTGAAAGGGTTGTCAAACACTGGAACAGGCTGCCCGGGGAAGTGGTTGACTCAACATCCCTGGAGGTTTTTAAAAGCCATATAGATGCGGCACATGGGGACATGGCTTATTGGTGAGCTTGGAAGTGTTAGGTTAATTGTTGGACTTTGTTCTTGAAGGCCTTTTCCAACCTAAATTATTCTAAGATTTACTATGATTCTGATACTGAAAATGAACTGGGACTGCTATAGAGATCAAGATAGATGAATTTAAATATGAAAAATTACCTCCTGGAGTGAAGTGTGGACACTTCATCTTTTAAAATTACTTAGAAAGTTGTCTAGAACAGCGTAGTTGCAGTTGTTTGGCTCTGCCTTCTAAGTGATAGTAATTTTTTAAAAAGCGTATGATTCTATTTTTTTTTTTGTTGGGCACAGAAGGATCTAAGCTTAAAAAATGCAAAGTGATGTGACTTACCAGTGGGTGAAGAAATTCATCCCTCTGACCTAGTCTTGTCTAAAATCTGTTTCTGATCCTGATCTTTTTAAATGTGTGAATCTTCATATTTGATAGGATTACTAAGTTTGGAACCAATTAATCATAGGTCTGCTGACAGTTGTGGAAAAACTGATCTTTACTTAAATTAACATAGTCTTGTAAAAGTAGATGAGGTTACTACCTCTCCAGTGACAATTATGTTGTTATTGCTAGTATTTGGAAGAAGTTCTTTCTGTTAATAAAAACCCCACAACTCCAGATGAAATTAATTCTAACCTTTTTTTCCTCCTCATCTATTCACAAATCTAGACCTCAGTGCTTAATTATGACAGGTGCTCCAAATGCACGTCCAGCTTTGCTTCACCTTGTCCACGCTTTCACCAAGAACGTGGGCTTGATGATCTGTGGCCATGTACATATGGTAAGTGTATTCTGTCTTTACTTTAAAGGTTACCTTGGTGGGTTTTTTGTGTTTTGGGGTTTTTTTTAACCTATTTGCTTTTTGTTTGTTGTTTGTGTGTGGTTTTTTGTTTTGTTTTTGTTTTAAATGAAAACATTATTAGACATTGAGATGTGCAAAAAGAGATTCAGTGGTAGGATCCACTCACGTAGGCATCATCGCTATTCCAGTTGGGTATACTATGGGAGAAGCTTTGCAAAATTAATACCTTTGATCATTTGATGCTTAAATGCTGAGGAAGCTTTGTAGGAGTAAAGTGAACACTGGATTACAGCCTGGGTCTGTTTCTGTTCTTATGTCATCCAGTCTCATGTACTCTGTCCTGCTTTGGACAGAGCAGTTGGTCAAATGATGCGCAGTATATCGCTACATTTCTTCTCAGTGTTACTGTTTCAGGGAGACTGATTCCTCTGTAGATTTCTTATAAAGCCTGGTCTAAAATAAACATCCTTGAGCAGTAAATTCAGTATCAGTTTAGCCAATAGTTAAAAACTGCTCTTAAACTTTCAAGCAGTTTTTGAGTCATTCCAGTTATCAGATTCATTTCATTGGCAGGTGAAACAGTAATGTGAATGGGTCTTTCCTCTTCCGTTTCTGCCCAGCTTCACTAATTTCACTAACTTTCCCTGTTTTTTGTCAGGATAATGAGGTGTTGGGTTTTTTTGAGGTTGGGGGTGTGTGAGGGCTGTTCAGCAAGGACATAACTTCAGCAGTTCTTAGTACCTTTTTTTTTTTCAGTAGTATCTTCTATGGCAGACCTTCAGGCACTTTGGGGTGGGTGGCAGGAAGCATGCATGCTTCAACTAACTGTTCTTCAAAATCAGGCTTGTTGTGAGTTGTCTTAACCATGATATAAGATGGCTGTCATACTATGATCTATACCAAAACTTCAGTTAGCTACAGAGGCTCTTGAATCTCTGGTAAACATTGGTAAATACATTTTAGCGTATTGGGATTGTGTAGTTTAGCTTCATATTTTACGGCCAAATTTTTTTTATCACATCACTAAGTACATTTATGCAAGTGTAACTTTAAATACAAAGATTGATTACTCTTAAATATGTTTAAATTTACCACCTTTACGAAATATGACTTGCTTCTGCTGTAATGAACAGATAAGAGCAAAACAAGTTAAGGCAATCCACAGAACATACATTTTGTTAAGCAAATATTGGCCAGTTTTGTCTTCAGAAACTTTAATTCCCATGTATAGAAACTTAAAATTTCAGTGAGTGCAAAGGACAAACAGAGTAATATTAGAGAGATAAGATATCACAGATGGAATTACAGTCTTTCAGAGGTAGGGCTGTAGTGAAAAGAATAAGGTGGTGTCATCCTTCTTGTAAGAAAGTAATTCTGATTAGAGATTTTCTGGGAGCATATCCTATCTCTACTTAAAATTGCTTTCCTACAAGAAGGATGACACTACCTTAGTCTTCACTATCTCTAACGATTTGGTCAGAGTCTGTATCCTTTTGCATAGACTGTCCTTTTGCAAAACCAGGGCCACTGTGTCCTTCGCTATATCTTGTCCTGTGTTCTGCAATTTGATGTCTAGGAGGAACATAATAATTTGTTCTGATGGAAGTAATAAAAAGAAAGTATTTAAAGAGGAGATGGCTTTGACTGCAACATAAAACTGCAGAGGTGACACTACTGTGACAAAGGCTTTCTGATTAGGATTATGTACACACAAAGGCACACTTGTACACCTTGAAACAAATATTCCCATAAAGCCTAATATTAAGTCATCCTATATCTGTGTATGTTTCATTACAAAGCCCTTTCCTTTGAAAACTATGTTATGCTTTGAAGGACGAGCTTGTGCCACCTGCTGGGGAAATGGGTTGTGCTCTGCAGGAACAAGATTGCTAAAGCTTGAGCAACTCTCTTCCTAAATGTGAGAATCTGGTGAGAAATGTGAGAATCTTTGCTGCTGATAATGCCTTGTATTTTGTTGTTTTGGGGTTTTTTTGATAGTGTGGAAGCATTTTTTGAGGTTCTTCAAGTTTGAACTGGATTCTAGCAGTGCAATTAAAAAAAAAGGGGGGGGGTTATTACTACTCACACTCATAATTCTTGTGTTCTTGTTCCCTCTCCTCTTTTTGTTTCCTTATTTTGAAAGGGTCCTCGGAGGCAAGCCATGAAGGAACTATCAACTGATCTGGCTAAATATCAGCGATGGCTCATTAAAAACAAGATGAAGGCTTTCTATGCACCAGTGCATGCAGAGGACTTGAGGGATGGAGGACAATACTTAATGCAGGTATACGTCTCTTAAATTTTATTTTTTTTTTAAGCAAAAATGGTGAAAATGAACATCAAAATTGGAAGTGTTTTCATACTTTGAAGTATTCTCATTTTGCAAAGTTACTGTAAAACTTTGAAAAATACTTTGTTTTCTGTTTAAGAAAATAATAGAACCTTCAGTTGTTTCAATAATGTGGTTTTTAAAAAATATTTTTTGTTCTTCTTAGGCTGCTGGTTTGGGTAGAATGAGACCTAACACCCTTGTTGTTGGATTTAAGAAAAACTGGAGACAAAGTGACATGAGAGATGTTGAAACCTATATCAATTTATTCCAGTAAGTAGAAAATGTGGAGGTGTAGCTCTTATGTTTCAGTTCAGTATGTTTGGTAATAAGTCAAGAAGATATTAGTTGCATGAAGTCTCTGCATTGATCCAGCAGTTTTCAATACCTTGTTTTTTTTCTGATACGGAAATTAGTAAGCAAGTCTTTAGAGGTTAAATAGATTAGATTTCTATATAATAACTCTTCGTGTGTTGAGATGTCTGAGGTTTAAGAGTTACTGTCTTTCGAGATGGGACTAGTCTTATGTGCCAGCCTGCTGAATTTTTTTAAAGCATAGCTTCTATGGAAAGCAGGATATTTTGCACGCTATTTCTGTACAGAGTAAGTGTAGTAGAGAATGAACCAACTCTGAAGTTCTGTCTTCATTAAACCTTGCTCTCATATTTCTATATGATAAATATTTTACTTACATGATACACAGCACTGATAACGGAGGTAATATAGTAGCCAAAAGGGAGACAGAAAAGGAAATCCCAGTGTAATTTGTCAGTACTGAAAGGCAGACCAGTTCTGGCTGAAAAATTTAGTAGAATTTAGTGCTAAAAACACTTAAGAAAATTTGCACTTACACAGAGGGTTTTTTGTTTTTCTTATGTGCTGCTTAACCAGCTTCATTTGTGCTTTACACTTCTCATTTATTGTGCATTTAACAGAAAGAGAGGATGGGGGATTATAGGCAGAGATTAGAAAAGGGAAAAAAATCGTATCCTCCCACTCTCCCAGTTCCTTAAGAGAAAAGCAGGAGCACCAAATGCAGTGAAAAGTAAGGAAACATATTGGTTAGTTCTTGGTTTTTCTTTTTTTCCTATTATACTTTGGAATGGCCTGTGCTGGAAGATCTGTCAAGGCCAACAAGTCATGTGGTTCTCCATATCCCAAAAGAGAAACCTCAGGAGGTAATAACTGCAGGTCAAGCATATTTCTGGAAAATCTATGGAAAATTGAAAGTTTCTGAAGCACACAATAGAAACACAACTAATCTGCATAGATTTAACAAATTAAATAATGAACTAAAAACGTTCACTAATGGACAAAACATTGTCTTCTTAAATCAACCTCAATTTTTCTGGCATTTATTATAGAATATGGTGATACTTTGAACATTTCTAATCAATTCTTAATACTTCTAAAGGGAAGTGCTTGAGTGAAGTCTTGAGAAATTTCTGTCTGTGGAAATGACATGGGAGGGAGTTCTGATTTATGGTTGTTTGTAATGAGGTATTTGTAATTAAAGGACTGATGATTCATGGCTAATGCAAACTGTATGCTATGGTTAATTTCATGTTTTTCTGTCTTATATCTTGGCAGATAGCTTCACTTTACTCCACTTCTACTCAGCCATTTATTCAGGCTTTTTGCTTGTTTCTACAAAAATGAAGTTTGCCGCCTTTATTTTTTAAAGGAGCAAGCTCCTTCCCCATCAGATATAATGGGAATAGGCACATTATAGCTAACTTATAGATAATTTGATTCTAAATTACAACTTCATAGGTGTTTTTATTACCCAAATGTTTTGGAAAGACGTCAGAAATTTCTGGTTCTCAGATCAAGAATATCTACTCAAAATAAATCCCTTTATTGATGGGGGAGGTGAAAATTTAGATTTCTCAGTATATCTTGTCATCGTCTGTGCAGGACTTGACTGACCTGTTTATGTTGCTTTTATTTAATTGCTGTTTAGATAGGGGAGAGGGAGAAGAGGGAATAGATACCTGTCCTATATCTTTCATTTCAGGAATGTGGTGTTCAGTTCACTGATGCAGTTGATAGTTTGGCATTGAAATGAAATTGTAACACAAATTTATGATTTGGAATTTTAAGTGGCAGTGTTTAATCACTGGAATTTGTTCAAATAGGCTGTGTAAAGTATGTCCTTTTGGAAAGAAAAAGTTGTAAAAATTTTTGTTTCCTGTGTTTAGTGATGCCTTTGACGTTCAGTATGGTGTAGTTGTCATCCGCTTAAAGGAAGGCCTGGACATTTCTCACCTTCAGGGCCAAGGTAAGATTTGTTTCGTTTCATCTGCTGAATAACTGTTCTAATTCCCTTTTAATACTGCCTTCTGAAAATATTAAATGAAGATAAATTATTAAGAAAAACTAACAAACTAACAAACCACTCTTCTTATAGAACAAAAATCACTGAAACAAGCAAGCCTGAAATGTAAAGTAAGAATAACCCGTGTTCAGCAACAGAACTTGGTTTTCAGTGTCTCAACTTTCTGCACTTGTAAGCTGTGTATAGTTGCTTCCCAGGGATTTATGATCTTATTGAAACACATTAAAGAGGCTGCCAAATTGGTATCAAGTATTTGGAACCTAAGCCTAGAAATCATGAAAACAGCAAATGTTGCATGATCCAAGAATGCTATGGGTCCGGTGTGGGTTGCCAACCCACTCCTACACTCACTAGTTTAGAGACCTCAGCAGTAGTATGTCTCAAGTTTAGAAAGGTTTACTATTTTCAATGAAGAAGACTTGGTTATGCTTTGTAGGTAGTGGTCTTAAGCCAAAGAGTATAATTTCAGTTAAATTTCAAGCAGAATGATGAAGGAAATGTGCGAGCTTTGGAAATCACAGCTCTGCTCAGAGGAGGAGCCTCTTTGTTCTCCGAAGCAGTTCGTGTAAGATTTTGTTTTCTGCTTTTATTTTTTCCCCACTCTCTTTGCCATAGCATAACAGTTGCAGTAGAGCTCAACCAACTGTGAACCATCTCAGTATAGTCACGTACCTCTGTCGATACCATTTGGAACAATTAAGTGGCTTATAATGTGTTTCTTTGCTTTCTCAAAGAAGAGTTACTGTCATCCCAAGAAAAATCTCCGTGTACCAAGGATGTCATAGTAAAAGTGGATTATAGCAAGAAGGCTGAGACAGACACTTCTATAGCTTTTGCTCCATCATCTAGTGAAAGAACTTCCACTCTACATAAAGGTAACTTGCTAGTTAGCAATGAAATTTGAGTTCTCACTCTTTCTCTCTCATTCTCTTCAGTTCCTCTCTCCCCTCACCAAGGAATTATTTAAGGGATTTTTGTGTCTGTGGAACAGAAGTGTCATGCTTTTCTAGCCGTTGATGTCTAATCACTTAAGTACTTTGGTTTAGAGCTTACCAGTATGTAAAACAAATCCTTTGTCTAGTCCCCTGAGTAAAACAGGTGGTAGACAATGACATAAAATGGACTTTCGTTGTTAATGAGTTTGACAGGCATTAAAAACTGCTGGAGAATTGTGCCATACATCTATATAGTATGTGTGATTTGAAGGCTGCTAAATTTATGAAGGTTTTTTCACTAGAGTACTATATTTGTGTTAACAGACACAAAATGTTCAAGAGACTTTGATATGACAATAACCAACTTTCCTCTTCTTTTTAAGTGAAAGCTTGGAGTGACTTAATAGTTAAGCAATGTGATGCCTTTTTTTTAAGGTACAAATGTATCTCAGGGTCTGGTAGACTGCATTTGTGTGCTTTTCTTTGTATGAAAGCCCATTTCATTCTACATCTTTATTTTCTATTTTTTTTAAATACACTAGTAGAGTTTTCACTAACATCATAAAGGAAATTAACCTTTTTTATTTTGTATCTTTAAAAATCTTCCAGAGGAGGACGAGGATGGAAAGACTCCAACACAACCACTGTTGAAAAAAGGCAGGCATTTTCCACCTTTTTGTGTTAAATCATTCTTTCGCATTGTTAATTTGAGTTTTCCTTTTGTACTCCTTTCTACATATACATATGAGAGAGAGAGGAAAATATCAGCCATGCAATGTTGATTTGTTTCTTATCTGCTTTGGAATGTGCTTCATCTTTAGGGATTAGGCTATGGAAAAAATGCAACTTTGTGGAAATTCCCAAAACAAGTTGCTACTGAGAAAGGATTGTGCATGTGTCTGAGAGTAATGTTGGATAATTCTTTTTATGTTTTTTTTTAAACTTTTGTTCCTAAGTAACATTTGAAATGTGTTCAGGAGCTTGCTTAGTTCTCTGCGTCTCAGGTATCTGTCTGGGTCCTTAATTGATTTAGGAGTAAGGGAAATGCAACCTAATGGTATAGTGGAAGTGCTCCATCAGTCTGTTCAGTAGATCTTCTAAAGCCACAGTTGTTACTGTGTTGTTTGGAATTGTTTGGAATTGCAAATTAATGCATAATATAGCCATTCAGTAAGATTAACACCTGAAATAATGCGAAGTCGTCATTCAAATAAACAGCATTTGGAGACATGATTTGAGCAGTTTTCACTTCCTGGTTTATTTCAGACTTTTTTTCAGTTAAGCAAATATTTTTGCCTTAATTAAGATTCATCTAACTTTTGACGCATAATTTCAACAGCTAGAAGCTGTTGTGTTTTAATAATGGAAAGTGAGATTACATCTTGAAGCACAAGATGGGAGTTTGGAAGAAGTCCCAGTATACAGTAAAGTATTATATAAATGTAAATCAGTCACAGATGTACTCAAAACTTTAAAATTCCTAGTAAAATAAGGACTGAGATGAATATCAAAATCCTGACTCTTGTTCAAACTGAGGTTTTAATTAAGGGAAGAGGGTTAGTTTTTTCTA
The DNA here is from genome assembly GCA_008711295.1 of Anarhynchus alexandrinus. Lineage (NCBI taxonomy): Eukaryota > Metazoa > Chordata > Aves > Charadriiformes > Charadriidae > Anarhynchus > Anarhynchus alexandrinus. Next base: position 191,751 of record VUYV01000452.1, read on the forward strand.
TAGTTGTAAAAAAAAAAACCAAAAAACCAAAACAAAACCAAACGTTTACCTGTGTTAATCTAATTGAAAATGCCATTGTTGTCTTGTTCTCAGCAAATCCAATAACTTTGTTATGCAAAATAGTCTATATTGTGTTTCAGAGCCTTGCACATGCAAAACAGTACTCGTGGCAGAAGACAGAATTCCAATACGCAGAATTAGCTTTTATTTTCACCCCATACTTAAAAGAAAAATGGATTTTAGGAAAGAAGAATAAGTGCTTAGGACATTGTATTTACTTGTAAATTAGTATCTACATGTTTTAAGGGAAGTTTTGTCATATGCAAGAGGTAGCAAGAATGCTCTGAAGTACGTATGCAAGGCTAGTTAAATTGTCCAGGCAAATGACTGTATAAAGATCTTACAGATGCTTCATGTGTCACATGTCTGCTAAATGACTTGAGGTTTAAATCTTTAACTGCTAAAGTTACAAGTTTCCAGACTGCCTAAATACAGCTCAGTTTATATCCATTCAATCAAAATCTGGAGTCAGGTTGAGGGGGAAGAAATAATTTTTGTTTAAACTTGGAGACATCACAAAATATTAAGTTGCATTTGATGAATTTCAGGGTGATTAAGGAAACCACTTCAAAAATGAAATTTCATCATATTCTTTTCCAGATTCAAAGAACCCATCTTCTCCTTTAAACTTGGCTGACCAAAGACTTCTTGATGCTAGTACCCAGTTTCAGAAGAAACAAGGCAAAAGCAATATTGATGTCTGGTGGCTCTTTGATGATGGAGGTAATGTGCTGTATACTTCAGAAACAAACATTGGAAAAAAAAAATACTGAAGTGATTTTGAATTAATTGTTAATAAATATGTTTCAGTCAGTTCATTTATGGATTACAAATTTGTACTATTAAACTCTTAACACAATAATACGTTTTCTGAATCTTCTCAAATTCTGGCCAAAATGCAGGTTTGACACTGTTGATACCATATCTTCTTACAACCAAAAAGAAGTGGAAAGACTGTAAGATCAGAGTGTTCATTGGTGGAAAAATAAACAGGATTGATCATGACAGAAGAGCGTAAGTTTACCTTTAACAATTTTATTTCAAATGCTAATAGAGCATGTTACGTGGTATATGACTTTCTCTTCCTAGTAGCCTTCTTTCAATTGTTCTTTGATTAAGGTGTAATCATATTCTATTCTCCTTCTTCAAAAAAGTTCCATTTCCCACAGATTGTTTTGGATGAGATACCTCAAGTTAAACTAATTTTTCTGCAACATTGTCTTGACACTAAAATTTTTTTTCAAATATTTTCTGACCTTAAGGGAGAGCTCTTCTTCTGAGTTTTATGGTTTTAAAATGTTGGGTTTTTTTCCCAAGCATGTTGTTGATTTATAGCTGTATGCCGGGTCAATTTGATTTTTTTGTATCATATATAAGTCACTGTTTTTTCTTAAACTAGTGCTTTTATTACCAAACACCTATCTGTTTACCGTGTGAAATAATTAAAATAGGATTACGCATAAAGGCTTGTTTTTTCTGATACAGGATGGCTACTTTGCTCAGCAAATTTCGGATAGACTTCTCGGACATTATGGTTCTCGGGGATATTAATACTAAGCCAAAGAAAGAGAAGTAAGTCTTAAAAAAAACCCACTTCTTTGTTAGTTGAATTCTTTCTTTCATTAATTTAGAATACCTCATTCTTTCCTATGTAAGTTTTGATAGAGTAGTTACAATGACATCCAGCATTTCACAAAAATGCAAGAAATAAATTAAGCAATAACTCCTGCATCCAAGAACATAGGACTTCGTCTTTTTTTAAATATCTAGCCCTTAGACTGTAATATTAAATTTAGAAAAATACAGTTAAAAATCCAGTTTGTCTGGAGCAATCTTCTTTAAGAAGAGAAATGCTCACAAAAACTTAGATGCTCTTTATCTTCCTTGGAGTCTTAATTTAATGTAACAAAGCTTGGTCTTCAAATAGCCTGATTTGGTTATTTTTTTAAATTGCTTGGACTTTTAATTTACACAGGAATGATCATACATGTGATATTTCTGGTTTTCGAGTTTAAAAAAGTATTAATTGTAGATGGCTTTCAGTACAAATCTATAACAGAACATGTAAGATTAAAAATAATATCCTCCTTTCCCTTTAAGTCGTCTTTAGTATGTTGAAGTTGTAAAAATACCTTTTACATGGATGTGCATGTATCTGAATAATTTGACATGTCATGCAAATTAGGAAATAGTGTTTTACAACTTATGTAAATGGTGAATTCTAATATGCATTCTTTTATACTCTACTTTTTAATCACCTTTTCTTAAATGTATAGGATATATCAAGCAACTAAAACAGTAGGGTACTTCTGCCTCTCTGATGCTTTTGGATGTCTTTGCTCCTGGCAGCATGCTACTGGAAAATGTGTAAGCTTAGAGGTAGCACGCATTTATGCATAAAAAGTTGAGGTTGTAGAATTACATGGAATTATTTTTATTTCATAGAAGTGATCCATGAGTTATTTCTTGTGAGAGCATTTTTTTCTATCTCTGTGGATACATTCTCCACAATGTATCCAAAGCCTTTCTAAGATACCAATTGGCGTTAACAAGCTGTGAATTAAGTGGAGAAAGATGATTTATTTTTAACAGTTGCTGTGCTATGTAATAGAATATTGTTAATACTACTTCTTTTTGTTCAGACAAAAAATAGGAGATCACATTTGAGTGTTCCCTTTTGATGAAGGTGTAGTTATTGTATTAACTAACTTCAGTAAAGACCACCAAGGGTAGAAAAAAAAGATGTGTGGGGGTTTCCTGGAGGAATGGGAACACCTCAGTTAGGGAGTTGGGGGAAGTGTTTAACTATATGGAACTTTACGTTACACATGCTGATACTACAATATCAGTAATATATACTAAGAGGTATTCCTTAAAGTTTGTTAAACTTTCCACACTGTACTTTGCAACCACAGGAAATTGGCAATACCTTGTCATCTTTATAAAAAAAAAACGCCACCATTCAAATAGCATCAAAATGCAGTTATTTGATTGGATGTAAGGCATATATTTCAGTATGTTCCACTAAAAATCTTCTTTATTTTTCTCACATCTCACATTCTGGGGCTATTCAAAGACAAGTTACTTTCATAACTTCTGGCAGCCTTAGTTTGCTGTTAAAGTATCCTAATCTGGATAAAGTAGGGTAATGTAAGTTGTTCTTTCTAGTAGAAATTAATGCCTCTTTGGGCTTCATAAGGTTTTCTTTCGAAGTTCTTGCTAAAGTTCAAGTAAATTCAAAGTAGTACTTCATATTCTAACGAGTGCAACAGGAAGACTAAACAAAGTGGCTGTGGTCATTTGCATTTGAAGGTGGCTCTCGGACTGTATTGTGAAGATTAAAAAGAAGCAAAATAAAAATATGAGGCCAAAATCCTCATGGTACTAGTGTGAGACTTGATAGCTGTTTTATTTAGTGTGACATATACTCCTTCTTTCAAATTTAATTCTGAAGAAGCTACTGTTAGTTACTACACATTCTCTAAGGTAGTACTCTTCAATTTTCAAACAATTATAGTAAAAAATCTAGCAAAAGATGTTTGTTGTTTTGTTCTGTTTTTTTTTTTAAACTGGCTTAAACTTTATATTTAGTTGCGTGATGAACAGTGAAAGCTCCTACAGGTGTCCCTAACTGATTGTTGAATTAGAATGTCTGTGTATACAAATAGCTGACTTGATGTTCTAACTGCAATTGGCAGTGAAAAAAAATCAGTTCCCTTTATTTTACATGGTAATAAAACTTACTTTCTGATACCATGAAAGTCATTGCTGACATACAGACTCATATCTGTTTTAATATGGCTGTTCACTTAATTGTTCTAGTATTGCAGCTTTTGAAGAAATGATAGAGCCCTTCCGACTTCATGAAGATGATAAAGAACAAGACGTTGCAGATAAAATGAAGGAGGATGAACCATGGAGGATAACAGATAATGAACTTGAGCTTTACAAAACAAAGGTTCTGTATTCTTCTGAGTGTTATGTTAAATGTTCTTAAAACTTTTTTATCCTACTGCATTTGTGGACGTGCTATCAATGAGTTCATTTTTGCTATTCTCTATTCCATAGCTGTTTTTATGAATGGCTGATGGTGAGCAGCATCTAAAACCATTTAGATGGTTCACAAAAAAAGAAATGTTTTTGCATTTGGGGAGGGGACAGCTAAATTGCTTTCCTACAGTGTTTCAGCAGTTAATTTAGAATAATATAGTCTATAGTCAGCTGTCTATTGACTTTTTTTTTTGACTAAACTAATATTTTTGCTTCATTATTAAAAAAAACCCACCACACTACATCTAATTGTGGTGTTAAGGAGAAATTAAAGGTTCGACATTTTTCCCAAGCAGTTGTGCGATATAGAGACATCAGAGGTATTCCTTCTCAAGTGCTTCTATGGAGGAGACTCAGGTAGCATCCTATAACAGAATGCAGATACAGACAAGTATCTAAAGGCTGGTTAAACTTTCAGTGATCCTGAGTTCTTCAAGATGGTCCTGAGTATATTCCACACTGCCAAAACTCATTTCAGTGAGATAACTGAAGTGATTTATTCTCTAGTCTGCTGAAAGCTTAATTGTTTCTGCAGACACTAGCCCACAGACTAACTAGACTTCAGCTCATTTGAGAACAACAGAACTGTAAGACATGGTTAACTCAATCTTTGCTAGAAAGTTGGCTGACATAAGAAATCTGAAAATTACTGAGGAAGCTACCCCAGATGTTGAGAGAGATAGGGTAGTAAAAAAAGGGAGGCCTGTTATGGAGATAGGCTTGCCAAATGAAGATGAGGCTTTACTTTTGTAAGACCTGCTCCCTATGAGCCATAGGATATAGTTAAATGAACCTTGAAGAGAACATAAAGAGCCCTTGCTTCTAGGAGCTATGGAGGATGGTATCATTATTCGAGGAACTATCTTAATTAGCTTCCCTGGTACTTAACTTGGCTTACTTGCACATTCTAAGCTTACTGCTTTCTCCTCTCCCAGCCTTGCAACCATAGGTATTTCGAAAAAATTAACGAGTTGCCAAACTGAGGTGGAAGTACGTGCTTTCTATAAATGACTTATATAAATTGATCATAACTAGTTTTCATTTTTCTTAAATAAATGAACTTCTTGAAGTTTTATATAAAAATCTTTCTAACAAGTTTCAATTTAATTACAGACTTATCGCCAGATTAGACTAAATGAGTTGCTGAAAGAACATTCAAGTACAGCTAACATAATTGTCATGTAAGTAAATGATTTGTATTGTAACCCTAATTGATATAGAACTGTAATTTGAAATACAAATATATATAAATGCAGGTTAGGAAAAGGCCTGTGCCTTGGCATTAAAGTGTAGAAATACTCAAGGAGGTTTCAGTGCTGAAAGTATTAGAAGTATGGAGCTACTATACTGATGAATGAAAATGGCCTGTTCAGCTTCATGCTTCTGATACACTGCTTTAGGTGATTATCTCCACATTTGTAGTGTGGCTCAGGATTTTTACATTCCTCCCACTCCCACGTGCCAACTATTCCACTCTTTCAGGTCCTTCCTTTCAGTTCTTTTTCTAGGAAATCTCTCTAAATAAGTTAGGTCATCATCCTGCTGATGAATTTCCATGCAATTATGTTTGGTGTAAGCAAGCAGAATGCACATTGCAGGTTTCTTGCTGTGTTTTTCTTCAGGAGCCTGCTTCAGAGCTCCATGAAGTCGTACTACAAGTGGAGTTTGAGTAGGGCAAATACAATTACAGTAGGTTTTTCTAAAGAAAAGAGTATGGCATGTTTTGGAAGGATTGTGAGAAGCAGTATTAGACTGCACCAACCTGTCGTTTTATGAAAAGTCTGTACTTTTAAATCTTGAAGAGTCTCTCAAGACACTCTCTTCCACTGAGGAGAATTCTTCGTGAAACTACCTGAATACAAAATGGCAGTAAGAGGCCAAAAGTGAGGGGTAGATTGATGTAAAGGCCTGTGGTGCTTAAGATATGAATTCTCAACTCGTTAACTGAATTCTGGGGGGGGGGGGGGGGGAACCAACCAAAAAAGGTTAGGAAATTTAACTTAATGTATACTTCTTTCAAATCATACTTTCATATTTATATGGTATGACACGCACTCCACCAGGTTTTTCTAATTGTTGAATGCTTTTTTCCTTGTGAATTGTAGGAGTTTGCCAGTTGCACGAAAAGGTGCGGTTTCTAGTGCACTGTACATGGCCTGGCTAGAAGCTCTTTCTAAAGATCTGCCACCAATTCTCCTTGTTCGTGGGAATCATCAGAGTGTTCTTACCTTCTATTCCTAAGAGTACTGCACATGGGACAGCTGTGATGAAATGGTACTTCAGTGCCCAGGGGAGAGTGACTGACATGGTCTATAGTTTATTAACATTACATAGGCAAAAAGTGACTCTTCTTTCACTATTTCACTGACTTGAAAGCACACAAGGAAAGTCACTGTATTTCTAAAGTTGTGACATCTTCAGTTTTATTCTATATTTTCTGTAATTTAATCTTGCTTAATGGGAGAGGACTCCTTGTTAGACTGAAGAACAAGTTAAGCTTTTTGTTTGCTATTTGAATAGCAGCAATAAAATGTTTTATTTTTGATCAATGAAAGGATTATAGATTTATAAAAGCCTTTTAGCCTTGAGGTGCCTTCTGAAATTAACCAAATCTCATCCATACATCCTATTTTGTAAATTTATATAGAATGTCAAAATCTGCCTTCAACTAATAGTTTAGATCAGACTTCCTTTAGTTTCTAGTCTCTTCCATATTACAATAAAAATGAATGCTGCTTTTCAGTCTTCCATTGAGCTATTAGTTCTTAGTACTGTATGTTTTCTGTTGTCAGAAAGTTTTCGTTCTTTATTATTACGTCTGTTAGATTTTAAGGTGAGAATTGGGGCAGGTCAGTTGAACTAAAACAAATTCCTGATTTTATTATCAAGACTTCTGCTACTAAATTTTGTAGCAGTCAAAATAAAACTAATCCTACTAGCAGAGCGGATCCTTTTCTCTAATTTGATAATGTGTACTACTTTGGCACTAGTCTGAGATACACACAGCTAGCCCCAGCTACTTTGGTAAAGGATACTGGTCAGTCTCTGCTCTGTCGCTCTAATCGGAAACCAAATTAATCTTACTGGCTGAGGCTTTTTATCTTACTACAAATTAGAAGGAAAGAAAAAGACCTGTCCTAATTCTTGGCCTATTATGTTTTGGTGTCACTTTCAACTTATTTTTAAACAAAACTCAACTTAAGGCTTGAATGGGGATAATATAAGCAATGTGATGCTATCTAACAGAAAACAGTAAACACTATGTGGAATCTTGCTATCCAATATGAAATGTAAAAGCTACAGTTCTCTTGCATTTTTCAACAAATGGTTAAAAGGACCACTAGTTACTAGGGGAGATGTTTTTAGGTCAATTCATTCAGTTGTCAGAAAATACATTTAGTCATATTAAATAATACTCAGGTTTGATTGTCTAGCAATTTAGATCTATTCCATACATCCTACTTTATACATTTTCTATGTTCAATAAAGAAACTGCCAATCTTGTGTGCCCTTTCATTGTGTATTTTGACAACTTCATAATTTAGCCTACTATGAACACCTACACAAGGAATTTCACTAGAGCCTTTGTATAAAGGTTAGTAATGTGAACTCTTTTTTAAATTCCTATTATATTTTGGATAGAAAGGATTGCCTAAAAACATTTCACAAGCTTTTGATATTAGCATTGGACATGCTACTGGATCAGTTTACCAGTGGGTGAGTGACTTTCATTTAAGGATGCACAGAAAAGATGTATTTTTATGCTAAACACAAGATCAAATTGAAATGTAACTCTTCCTTTTGAAGGACAAAGCATAATCATTGTGTGGCAAGGCAGAGCTTCAAGTTGTTGTGATTAAGGATAAAAATATTCTACACAGTGCAGTAGACACTGTTGTCAAGTTCTTGGTAAACTACAAAAAATCTTTTTGCTGTTTCTGTCAATTGGATTTAAGACTATTGAATCATGTCACTTAAAAAAAAAAAAAAAGAAAAACAAACATGCATGTTTTGCTGCTAAGTGTGAGATAACTGATGCCAGCATGAACCCAGCTTGTTATGATAAACATTATAAGACAGTTTGCAGTAAAAGTGGTTTTTTCCTTCCCTGTGAAGGGGTGGGGATCAAACTTACCAACGTATTGATTACAGGTTTTACAGTGTTTTTTAGGGGATAAGGATGTCACATTGTGAATGTTGGAATCATTGCCATGTTTCTTCTTGTTTTGTGGGTTACATTCTTTTGAACAGATGGACAGTAAGGCATGGACTTAGTGCTGCTATCTTAAAAAAAAAAAAAGTGCACAGATACACTTATTTAAAAGGTTTTTGCCCATTCAGGAAACCATTGCTTGTGATCTGTAACACAGAAACCAAATGAAGTGTGTGTATACATGCATATATGTGTATAAAATTATATAAAATATATCTAAATATGCATATGGGGATAGTTAAGGTAATGTCTGTGAAATAACATAGGATGCTTTTCACATGCAGTCTCAGAAGTCCACTAACACTAGGCACGAGGTCAAGTTTCAAGATTATTTGCTACACTAAAATTTCAATAGTTAATGGTAAGTGTTTGCAACAGATGTCAGTTAGTGGTGGTCACTCCAACTTCTGCTTTGATTTTGACGCCAAATTTAGTTATGTTCCAATCACTATTAATTACTTGAAAAATGAAATCACTTACACATGGCAATTCATACTTTCTATAGATTAGGTTTCTTTGTATGGGTTTAGAAAGACATTAATAGCTGGAGAAAATCAATTATTTATTTGTTCACTTATATTTTTATTTAGGTTTCCTTTTACATACATTCTTTTTATATGCTTTTTCTGACATCACATATTTAAAAATAACTGAAAATAATTTAAAGATTTGAGAGCTAATGGGTTATGGCCCACTTGAAGATGTAAGATTTGATACTGTACTGTAACTGTCACACACAAATGCTTTTCTAATGTTTTAACGTAATTATTGCAGTTAATACTTTGTACCAGGGGGATGTCACTGCAATAAAAGGAAGTGAATTCAATACAACTGTCTTGTCTAATAAAGCCTTTTTTATTGGTGGGGTATAGATAATAATGTTCATAGTTTAACAGATTAATGCTGAAAGTAGTTCCTGATATGTGAATATGCTTATTGCATGCACCTGATACTTACCTTTATTGTGGAATTTGCATAGGATCATGAGTAGAATTTAAAGCCATTCAGGTGTCTGGTGTAAGAGGAGTATTTGCTGCTGCTGGGTTAGGAACAGCAGTGGTTGCATAAGACAAATAAACCTTGTTTTGCTCTCTAAAATTTGTCATGACTTGCCTGACAATGTAGACCAATCCGCAATACGTGGTATGATTAAGATGGAACATCAGCATCCGAAAATTTGTTCCTATTACATATGTAACTTGCTTTGCCTCTGAATACAGAGAAGGACTGTCTAACTCTTTCTTCCTCAAAACAGTAGCCTACTGGGATATGAAGAAATACGTAGGGAAAATAACTTGTAAGACTCAGTTGCAAAGCTGTTTGTAGGCACAACAAGCTTGGCCTCAACTCCACTAATGTACATTCAACAAGAAACTAGTTGAAAAAATGTAAGTTTAAGAGCATAATGAGAAATGGCAAGTTGTTTTCTTATAGCAAATGATAGATGCTTAGAACCACTGAAGAACTTTTTAACCTCAGCAATTTTGGTGTTTCCCAGTGTAGCTGGGTGACTGAGAATTTTTATTTGAAATTAGCCTCTAATAAATTCAGACTTCTACTGTTTATCCTTAATGTACTAAATACTTGTTGATTTGAGTTTTGCCATGCATTTAAATCTAGGCCTTGAGAGTGAGATTTGGAGGCCAGTGGAAAGCAAATGCTTGGAATGCAAAGTACACTGCCAACTTCCATGGCATTGGTTGTCACCTGTTTCAGTATGTAAAGAGGTAAAGGAGAATGAATGCAGCAGTTCTTCTAGATCCTCCTGTTTGCTGGAGAAGTGGTTGATCTAAATAAGGACACAGGACCATTAGCTGAATTCACAGATAAGTGACTTCACGTATGCTTTCAAAGCTAAAAAATGAAAACCAGATCAAGGTTGACCTCATCACTTGGCTACGCAATCAAATAGTGAAGGTTGACCCTGCATAGTAACCTGTTTTGATTTTTGTTTTCGAACAGGAAAGCGGGACTCTCTTCACCTTGGTGAATGTTCTTCCTTAGTCTAGTTACACTTCTTGTATAACCTCTGTGGGATCCTGTAAATCTTCCCTCTGTACCTAAAACCTGGTTTATGTTCAGCTGGAGCAGGAGCTAGGCTTCAGGTCTGTGAGACTACAAAGGCATTGAATGGTATTCTGCTTCTGTGCAAGTGCTTTGCTTCCCTTTGGTGCAGGGTGAAAACTTCGGCACTTGGCAGTGCGTCACCATATCTTTCTTGCTACTCTGCCTCTCAACAGTGTGGCGTGGAACAGATTTTTTTTCAGAGTTAAGACTGTGGATTAAGTTAATGGAGGCTGATGCCTGCATCTAGGACACAGGGAAACAAGCTGGTGGAAATCACCACCTTGTTAACTTTTGAACTGGAAGAGTAAATGCACCTTCTCCAAACAGAAGCAGGGAAGACCTTTCTCTTGAAACATAAGGCGTCTTACTAAATGCCCCGAAGTCCATCTCACAATGACAAAGAAACTGTACTCTATCCTTTGGGCTGTATACATCAAACTTGATGACAAGGTGCACAACTGTAAATTACCTGTGTGACCTGGTGTTAACCCAAGCCTATGCTGACTGCTTACACCCCTGTTCTCACTGGTGGCAGTAGGCACAAAACTGAAAGCAGAAAAAGGAAACCTGAGAACAATTTCTTTGCTGGTCTCACCCTTGACCTGCTCTCCCTCTTGCAGAAAAGGCTGGTTTTGCAGCTCCGGGGACCTGCTTTCCACCCTGCCCTCTGCCAGGCTCCCTCCCCTCCCTGCCTGCACTGCTTGTGCAGGCCGAGGGGTGCTAAGCTGCTGTCGCATCGCCTGTGCAGCCATGTTTACCTGCATGTCCCAACGTAGTGGGGAGAGAGAAAATGGAATCGTTCAGGATTTAAAACGTCAGCCAATGCTAAACGTAAGTTTTTAAGCACTCTCGCACCAAATACCGCCCTTTGGCGCCCCTCGCAGCCCTGCCGCCCCTCGGGCCGCGCCGCACCGCGCTGCTAACACACCACACCCACACAGCGCGGCCCCGCCCCTTCCGGCGGCCCCGCCCTATTGTTGGCTGCGGGCGCCTCCCGTCGTCCTCTTATTGGCTGCTGCGGGGAGGCGGGCCGCTTGCCCTGTCGCTCGCGGCAGCCGTTAAACCGCCGGCTCCGGGCCGGCTGCCGGGGCGGGAGGGTGGCGGTGGCCGCGGGCGACGTGCGGGATCTCAGGGAGCCCAGGCTGTGCGGGCCGTCGTGCGGCCTCCGCGAACATCCTGGCCCTATGGTGGCTCGCCATAAGCCTGCCCTTTTTTTTTGTAAAGAGCTTTGATGTTTGCTTATGCGTGGTGGTGTGTGCTGGAAGTGTGTTTTTATTATGCTTCAGTGAAATCTTGTGAAATGTGCTGTTAACAGGAATCTGAGGGGGGTGGCACCTGGGCGTGAGGGAAGAAGGGCCTCACGACTGTGCTCCCACCCTGCAGGGCTCTGGGGAAAACTGACCCTGACGAGCTGCAGTCAAAACAAACTCTAGTGGGAGGTTCAGAGCCTGGCCTAGGTACCTCGTCTTCATAGTCCCTCAGCTCCCGTCCACAGTAATAATTACAAAATCCTTCAAATAAAGCATGATTTTCACAAAAAGAAAGAAAAAAAAAAAAAAACAAAAAAAGGAAGAAAAAAGAAACAGGAAACTCTGTACGGTTTTCTGGGAATTCAAGCTGCAATAGTAACGCCAGGTGGCACTATTGCCCTTCAACATTTCAAGTAATGCCTGAAATTACTGTGTCAAATATGCTCTTCCTTCGGTTTCCCGGGATAAACGACTTAGTCTTTTGAACAAACTTAACGTGTATCCCCATAATAGTGTTCTTTTGCATTACATGTTTCATAATTTTGATTGTGAGTTGGAGTATATAATAATAATAATATTGTGATAATATATGAACAATAATAATTGTTCATTATTATTTTTTTCCCTTCTAACCTTTGGGGGCAAAAATACTTTGGTGTTTCCCTAAAGGGGGCAGGAATCTCCATGCAGATGCTACCTGCTGAGTTCAAACAGCCTTTTTACCCCCTGGTAACCACCATTTCATAAAGCACTGGGTGATGCTCGCTTTTCTCTGTGGCTCTTTCCAGCTGTGCTAACCTTAGAGAGCAGAAGGATAAACGCTGCAGGAAGAGAGGCAGAAGAGATGTTAGAAAACGAAACAGACTGACCTTTCCCATCTAGTTTCAGAGTGATCCATAATATTTCAACAAGGTATTTTGGCTTCATAAGTAACTAACAAGACAAACATCCACCACCTTCTGCAAGTACAGAGGTAGGAGCAAGATGGTAAAAGCCTTACGTCATCCCTAAATATTCAGGTACTGGCTATTTAAAGTATTAGAGGAAACTGAAAAGTGTAGCATGAGGCATTTCCTAGTTTATTAAGCCTGAGAATAACTTTGTCACTCTGTTGAAGTGTTTTACAACTGATAACTAAATCTTGGAACATCTCTCTGCAATTAAATTTCTCTCTGCAAAACAGATGGTAAAATGGAGTCGCAAACAAAGAATTTCCACAGGCTCTGGCTGAAAATTAGAGGGCTGGGATTAGCCTTGAAACATCCTCACTCCCAACTCTGTATGGTCATTCATTCTTTCACAGCCTGGCTGGCTGGTTTAACCACAGTGTTGCAAATTATAGGGACGCTTGAACAATTCCTTTGTACTACTGTTACCGATTACATAAACATTTAGACCTGTATTAAAAAAAGTTATACATGAAGCCGGGTCTGGGATATATATACACACAAAAGAATATGCCAGATAATCCAGTGTTAGCCTATGTGTTTTATAAATATTTGGGTCAATTTAATGCAACTCATCTCTGATGAGCAGTGAGGGTAAAGAAAAAAAAAACACGTATGTAAACTGCAAAAATATAAGCACAAAAGTTACGAATTATTGCTTGCAGTAAAACACAGTAGTTTAACCACTGGTAACCTAGAAATTATAGCAGGTCAAAGCACAGTGCCTGCCAAGAGGAGCTTGCACCTCAAAGGAAATGACATTTTATGGAGTCAACCAACAACAGCCATTCACAGTATTAACATATGAAATCAAGGCTAACCATGGAATAGTGTGGGCTTTCCCATGGGATTTTGGCTAACCTCATATAGAATTTCTTTTTACTTTTGATTGCACAGTTGAGTGTTGTTAATTTTAAGAGACTTTATTCTCATTAAAATCTTTCTGTATTCTTCAACTAGCAATAGTAGTATTTCAGAGCTGGTAGGATTTACTGGGAAAATTCAAGCTTTGGCAAATACATGCCAAACCTTACTAAGCAGTCGTTATCCATGATATTTTTATTTTAATTGTATTGCAGGGTTTGGGGGTTGATGCTTTCTTGTTCTTGCCATGTTTGTAAGCACCTAGAAAAATGAGGCTTGATTCTCAGCTGGGAGATGAGAGTCACCACGATGCAAGTGATTCCAATGGGTGAAAAACCCAGGAGGTTATGATTACTTGCCAACTCTGGGAACTAAGCGTCCTCTCTAGCCAGAAAACAGTTCTGACTTTTTTCATCCTGTACTATTGGCCAACCCTGAAACTCTTAGGTCATTCTAAAAAACCCATTCTGTCCCAGACACACAACAATTAATTTATGATTTGGAGTCTGTCTTTACAAACATATCTGTGCACCATCACTCCAAATGCATCATAATGAAGAATTTTTCACTTTCCCAGGATTAGGCAAGGTTAGTAATAAAAAGTGTCTTCTCCTACTGTAGCTTTGACTATAGGTTATCAGCCTCTAAATAAAAGTTCTGAGTTTGTAGTCCTGTCCTTGTTTTGACTGTAATTAACTGTATTCTATGGCAGCTTTTAAGCCAGAAAGTGACATAGGGGCAGATTTGGAATTCAGATCAAATTTTGATTTCTAGGTTTTGCTGTGAATACTAGGAATATTCTCTCTTCCCTTTAATGGGAAACACTTTTAAATTAATACTTTGTAATTACTTCTAACTTGAAAACATTCCTGTGTTGTGGGATAAGTAGCTGTTACTGATAAAAATCAAATACATAACACAGCTTGTTCCTTCAGTCCATAAACATAAGGTAAGATCCAAGCTATCTATTTCCCAAATCTAATGAAAAGCAGAAAAAGATGTCATGTAGTTTCACTGGTATCACTATGATATATGTATGGATCTTTGAAATTAGTCTGTAGGATATGGAGCTTGAAGGAATGACAAGGTTCTTCCTAAGACTTAAGATTTTCATGATGGCAGTAGTAATGGTGGGGCTGGTCAGGTCACGTAGTTTGACAGAATTTTGCAGTTTATATTGTTCTTCCTTCAGGTGAGCCACTAGTGAGCAGTTATCTATGGATAGGGTAAAACTTCTTTTTCTTAATTCTTAAAAGCACTAGAGAAATTCTTTTACTCTCCCACCCACCCTCCTGGACCTGCTTTAGTAAGAGAGCTGTGATCTTAAGAAATGGCATGTCCATTGTTTGTTCTTGCTGTTTTTTTTAAGAACTGTTTATAAAACAAAGCTCCAAGTTCTTTTCCAGGAGGAGTAACACACAGAAGGTTTTAAAGTATCTGGCTCTATTTTTCGGGAGTTTTCATACTTGTAAAATAAATCGTTTTGGAAAAGACCTGTGGAGGTTGTCTAGCCCAACCCCCTTCTCAAAGCAGCTCCAGGTATATCAGATTGCTCTGGGCCTTGTCAGGTTGGGGTTTTAATATCTCCAAGCCTCTCTGAGCACCTGTTCTAGGGTTTGAATTGCAAGTTTTCATCATAAGGATGGTCAAATCAGACTTTCCCATATTGCAACTTGTCTATTGCCTCTCATCTTATTGTGCATCAGGAAGAATGAATTTCCATTAGGTTATTGAAGACATGAAAAAGACCTCCCTACTGCCTTCTCAAGCTGAAAAACCTCAGTTTTCTGAATCTTCTCTTACATGTTGCGTGCTCTAGCCCACTCACCCATCTGGGTGACTATGCTGGACTTGCTTATTTCCCTAGTATTTTGCTGCAAGTGAATTGAAGCCCATTTTAGTGTTCTTCACATATCTCACTAGTTTCATTTCCAACTGAGCTTTGGATTTCCAAACTTCATCCCTGTACACTTGGTCAGTGTACTGGTATTCTTCATGGGCAACTAGTCCCTGCATCCACCTTCTGTGTACTTGTGTTTCATTGCATGTGGAGGTTGTTTCATGTGTGCTGGCCTTCTGCTGTGGTTGCTCAACTTCCTGCACATCTGATTGGAAGGTTTTTGTGCTTTTAAGAGGTTGTTGTTGAATATCAGCTGGCTTTTTGGGTCTCTTTGCCCTGCAGAGCAGTCTCCTGTGGGAACCAGCTACACAAGATCTTAAAAGAAGCCAAAATCTGCTTTCCTAAAGGTCCAGAGCTGTAATTCTACCTTTTGTCTTGCTTACTCTGCTCAGGATTTTAAAATCCGCTCTTTGTCATAGTCACTGCAGCCAAGACTGATCTTGGCTTCCACATCCCCAGCCAATTCTTTCTAGTGAGAAAACAGATTAAGCAGAGAGTTTGTCCTAGGTGGCTTTTTGAGCAACTGCTTCAAGAAATTATCACCAAGACACTCAAGAAATCTCTTGAATTGCTTTCCCAGCTGTACTGCCCCACCAACAGATATTGCTGTATTTAAAATACCCTGTGAAGTATCAGAGCCTGTGATCAGGTGGCTTCTTCCAGTTGTCTATTTCAAGTATGGTCTGAGATCTTTATACATATGCTCTTAGGACAATAGAAAGGAATATAAGATCACTTGCAAAAATGTTAGAGGCATCCCTTGTCTCTACTCAGGAGTTGAGAGACAAGAAAATTTAGATCAGTCTGCCACTGCAGTAGCTGTGAAATAATATGTCGAAGCCAACTGGCAGAAGATGAATGCTTGGGAGGGACATCCTATGGTTCTGAGTTCTGTTTAAGAACTGGCACATTCAATTCACCTAAGGATGAAAGAAAGAGCATGGATTAGAGAGATTAGTGAAATGCATGTTTTAGGTGTGGGAAGAAAACTGGGAACGCAGAGGGTAAGGACACAAGGGACTGACTGAGAAGTCAGATGTGTGAACCATGGAATAGAACTGGCGGTAAATGAATGCCAAGAAGAGGAGGAAGGCCACATCTTTGTCACCTGTTTTTCTCTCACTCTTCTGGAGAGAAATTAAGGTCCTGGGTGGAAAGGTAAGTTGACATAAAGAGGCATTGGTGAAGTGTTATAGGATACCTGGCAGTGCAGACGTGGGATCTTACTCAAATGAGGGTGCATCTGAAGGAAAAACTTTATAGTGGAGGAAATCAGCCTGACAGTTTGAATTATTTTTCTTGCTATTTCCATTTTCTATCAGAGCTGGTGCATAGAGTGTATGAATGCCCTCTCTGCACAGTAAGTTTTTTACATAGTAAGTAAGGGTACTATGGAAGTGCTTAAAGCATTGTGCTATTTTTTTCTCACTGTTTTTAATCTTTTTTTCTTCATAACTGACCATTTGGTTATGAAATGCTTGATATTACTTGCATCATTGAAAATTTGGGGTTTTGACAGCTTATGTGGACCATATTCTGGACTCTGCTTCCTCTTGCTTTTTAACAAATCTTGCTTTTTGACTGCGTCACTTCAGAATATTTGTTCTTGGTTGCTTTCATAACCAGCTTTCATCCTTGTGTGCTTGTTTGATGTAGACTGCATTCTATGTCTGACTGCATAGTTCTTTGATATGCTACTACAGTAGCATGTGACAGACTCTCTGTGTATTTATGAGGATTTATAATGGGTGTACTGCTTTTGGAGATGAGACTTCTGAATGTTAAGGAGAAAAATATGGGAGAAGTCATGACACTAGGGAATTGAGAGGCAATTTTTAAAAAAATCGATGGCTGAAATTGAAAAATTAAGAAAATCAGAGTGGTTAATTGGGTAGAAAAACTAAACAAAAGCAAAACTAAGCAACTTTCCTAACCAGCTGGTGATTTTTTCACAAAAAAAATTTACATAGTATTAACTGATGCTGTTGTTAGTCTGAAGAGAGGTAAAGGGCTGAGACAATTAAGAGTGGTTCCTTCTCATGTATAGAAGACATTTCTATTATATTCATTTTGGAAAGTATTGTCTGAGCAATAGAGAAGCTAAATCTGGCACTGTGACTGTAACATTTTTGCATGTTCTATGGATAAATACATATGACCCAATTTTCTATGGATAAATAGGTATGTATGACCTAATTTTCTGTGGATGCCAGTCTTGAAACTTCAGAAATATTAAAAAAGATATTCCTTTTCAGAGAGGATGGGTTTGTGTTTTGTTTTGGTGGTTTTGTTTGTTTGTTTGTTTTGTTAGCCATACCACTCTATATACATATTTGTGGTGTATTTTGTGTTCTCTTTTACCCACCTTTTGTCTCACAAACAGCAATGTTTGGGTGGATTTTTAATGTAACTTTATGGAAACAAGATCTTTTCAATTATTTGCTTTGCTGGTGCTCAATTCAAGCATTGGTTACTGTGGTTTGTTTTTCTTGGCTATTTCCTCTGGTCTATGCTTTCCTTAAGAACACATGTCCCAGTAAAGGGCAGCTTAGTTTTCTTTTCACTGAAAGAAGCTGGGGAACATATAGGAGTGGACAGGACATTAAACACAAACACAAATACACAAGAGCCAGGTCAGTCCATAAAAAGGAAGGGACAGACTGGGAAGACAATGAAGTGCCTTACAGCATATTGGATTCACATCAGTAATGTGACTGAGTAATGCTATCATATTCTGTTCAGTGTTGCATGAAGCAAGTGTTGCTCCTCTTCTCAGGAGAGGAGGCTAAACTGAGGAAGTGGTGGATGTAACCCACTGCATGCAGAAGGAAACAAGGCTCATCTGTGGTTAGCTCCATATTCCACAAACTCTTGTATTTTGAAGTGGGCACGTTTATAAAATTTACATCTGTGTTCTCAGCAGCTGAAAAATGACTTATAACTATCAAATTTCCTTTCAAACAGTCTACTTTCTACTTTCATCTTGGCTTTAAAACTGGATTCCAGGACAGCTACCGTTCAGCCAAAAAACAGCTGTTTTGAGACTGAATGGATCTTATTATTCTGTGGGATACTTAGAAATAGTGTTTCTTTGCATCATATGGTAAGCAGGCAAAGGAATTTCAATCCATTTAGTTAACAGCACATCTGGTATACTTGGTATTTTTCATGGAGTAATATTAATAGATGGGCTACATTAGGAGCTATCCCAATGTAGCTCAGCTCTGATTCAAGGGTAGCTATTTAAGACCATCTCTGTGTGCTTGATCAGTGTCACAATAGTACCCATTGTAAGCATTTCACAGTGTTTCAGGCATACAGAAATCAAAGGCTTAAAATACTGTGCATTATGTGTCCAAGAATTCAATGGATTATTCAGAAAAGTGCTTTTCTACAAAGTTCAGAGGCCTGTTGAGAAATACTTTGCACTTTCCAGCGATGGGGCTAATGTTGACTAAACTGTCTGGTGATGTTAGTCTTAGTAATCAAGCGTGAGAGACACAGAGCTGAGGTATCTCAGTAGTGAGTTTGGCCTTAAAAATACTATAATTGGGGTTTTTTTTTTGCTTTTGTCTTTTCTAAGGTCTGTGCACCAATTGATAAATTTAGTGACAGGCATTTCAAGCTGAATCTTTATTCTTAACTATCAATTTTCAGTCTCTCAGCTAATAAATGTCAGATCTTCTCAGGCTTTTATATTTAATTTTTAGTTTATGACTTATAAAATGGAGAAGAACCCCCTTGTTTTACATCTAATTGAATTCAATTTCTTTAGATAAATCTCTTAGCGGTATCATACATTATTAACTTTGTACATTGCTGGAAGATAATTTGGAAAAATGTTCATTGATCCAGAAATAGATAACCTGTGGCCATTTAAAAATATTTTTTCTAAAACCTGTTTTAAAAAATAAGTTGGATCAACTGTGTTATCCAGTTTGGTTTCTTTTAAATTGATCTGTGTCTAAGTGCATTATTGATAAGTAAACTTGTTTACTTTTGTTCATAAACAATAGGCATTTGATGATATAATATACCTTTGGGAGTAACAAAGGAAAGAAGCACATGCACTTCCACATCAGACTTACACGCTCACTTTGGAGCATTATTACAGCTGTGTAACAAGACCGAATATAGGATTTTACTTGGGAAGTGTTGACAGGGGCTTCAATTACTGTGGTAGCAATGGCGCCATTATGACCTGCTCTCATCAACACTTATATAAAGATATGAAGGCAATAAAAGCTGATGCCAGGAGTGATGCATATGAGCTGGTAAATTGTAAAGTAATACCTTTTTTAACCCTCCCCTCCAAAGTGGGAATGACTGCATGAGTTTACGTAACCATAGATTATATAAACCCTAAGTATTACTTTAATTGTAAAGAAAACAGTAGGGGACAGGGACGTGCATGGAAATTACAGAGGGAACCAATTCAAAACAGATGCCAGAAAGAGTAGTTTGAACAGAAGAAATAAATGTTGGGCAATTCATCACACAAAGCTGATGATATTGATATACCTAAGTTTATAGTAGAAACAATTAGCTGAAACACCTGGTACAGTGGAAGATGTGTCTGTCTACCAAAATGCAGGTACTGAGGGAAGGTGTTTGTTTTGTTTTATTTATAACTTCCCCTTTCCTTTCTTCCAGTCCTTGTTGGGAAATTCATAAAAGGTTTTTAGACTAGATAGGAAATGTAGTAGATCATTTTGATCAGTTAATGTTGCAAAATGGTCAAAAATATGATTACAGAGTGAGATGTTCAAATCACAGTTGTTAAAGTTATTGGCTAGATTTTAGGATCACCTTTACATGAGCCATTAAGAATTCTTCCTTTCAGTTGCAGATACTAAGCCCAACACTGAAAGAGGACATGCGGTGCTTGCCATATTGCAAGTTCTGTGGAAGCTGAGACTTTGCCTCACTGATGTGCCTGCATGTTTTCTGAAGAAATGGAAACTTTGTGGCTTTTGTAAGCTTATTGAAAAATGGGAAAAGTTTAACTGAAAGAAACTGAAAGTTTAACTGAAAGAAACTGAAAATTTAACTGAAGATCACATGAACATGTTTCTTTTCACAAAAAAGTCAGGATGAAGCTATTAGTAGAGCTGGAATTTTCCTGCAGATTTATTAGTTGATTTGCTATCACAGTTTGACTATTCGGGTGAACAAATTTTAATTTAGGAAAAGTCTTCCTTGAAAGAAATAATATGTGCAGTGACCTGGTCTATTGGAGGCCTTATCTGAAACTGAGGGATTTGAGAAGACATACTGAGGGAAAATAAAGACTGCAGCAAATTCATGAATGAATATATTAGGTTCTTCAGCTGTGTTTTTGAATCAACGCCATGAAAATAAGGCACCCAGCAACACTGTGCCAAATAATAATAGTCATTTTAGAGTATAATGACCTTCAAAAATGTGACACAGAAATTGTTGTTAGTATTTGCATATTTTTTGAGTAATTTAGATGGAAGAAAAAAAGAACTCTGTGACTGCCAGATGGTGTGGGACTGCAGACTTGTCTCCAGTACTGAAGCTCAAGACTGTGGTTGACCTTAAAACTGGAACCTGGAAACAAATGCAGGTTCGATGTTGTGTATGCAAGAGCAGGCTAGGGCTATGCATTAGGGAGTGCAGAGTCAATAAGGTTGAGAGGGAGGCTGGTGCTGGCAATTTAATCTTAGTTTTCAGAGCTTAAGTGTATAATATGAAGGTTATATGATATTAAAAGCCAGTTTGGAAGAGGTAGGAATTGTCAGGTTTTGCCACAGCTCATCTCAAAATTCCCAAGTTTGATCACTTCATCATGGGTTAATTGTGCTAACATCCAGATAAAAATAAATACACAAAATGGTGATGTTAACTTCCTATCTCATTATCGCATACCAGATGTGTTATATTTGTTCAAAACAACTTTTCTCATTGATGTTAAATGTTTAGAGGCGACTCAGCCCATAGCTCATTTGTGCCTGTCAGTGTTGTGTGGGAGCCATACTGCTCTAATATTTTCATTGTTTCCTATCTCAGATGTTCATAGTTGCCTTTATTTCTGATTTTTAAGGGTTTATGGCTTTCAGAAATGTTATGAGTGGGGGAGAACAGTGCAATTACCATTTAAGCTTGGGGGTAAAACACCTCATTCTTGACAAGGAGAAGGAGGCTTGCTTGTACTAAAATCATGTCCAAATACACAGGTTAAAAATTTCTGTGACCACCCATGCTGACATACGGTTGGCATTCTTAGAACAAGCTTCACAGATCACGTGAGACACCACCTCCTTCATCAGTTCTGTAAGGCTATTGAAGCAAAGAAATTATTTCCTATCTCTGCTGTAGCAATGTGGTGTCAAATAGATAAGCGGTTGCATTAGGGAGTAGGATTTTATTTTAGATATAAAATGTTGTACATGTCTCATGTTTTCCTTCTGTCCTCCTTTAAGAAGTGTGGATGTAGAGTTGTGAATCTTCATCCCCTCAAAGTGAAGTTCATAAATCCAGCCCTTTTCTTGGATATAAGACTTGTCTGTTTTGCAGCACTGATTAGTTTAGGTGCTTAGGCTTCATTTATAACACATGGGAAGAATTAAGAAACACACTTAGGGCAGTGAGATTTTTGCTATATTTAGTTTTGCAGTACATTGCCACTCCTGAATTCTTCTGTGGGTTTAGAACAAAGGCAGGTTCTTCAGCTGTCGGTCTGCAGACCCCATCCATTACAACAAAGTTTAACCAGTGGTTCCAAGTCAGTCTAATCAAACCCCTCAGAAAAACAGTCCTTCCTAGAATGCTGACTGAAGGACCTGGCCTGTGAAAAACTGTTACAGGCCCATCCTGTCAGAGAAGGAACACGAAATAACGGGGTGTTTGAATTGCTGTAGCATTACTGCTGGTTAGCTTAAGAGGTGTGGCTATGAAGAAAGGACATGATGTGCTCAGAAATAATTATGGATGCTTAGATTCAGCAATACTCCCAGCAATGTTCCTGTGTCTATTGAATTGGAGCCATGCTTAAGGAAGAAGGAGGAGCCCTAAAAAGTCTATACACACTGCTTGGACACTTTGACACATACATAGAGGTGAAACACTCAGGAGCATTTGAGGACAAAAAAGGAGGCATGAATTTGTGGATGGGCCTGGTAACATGGTGTTGTAGTAAATGATTGAATGACTTCAGTACTGGCATGCTGGCAAAGCAAATATTTAGATCTAGAGCTGAGGGGCTGAGTTCTTGCAGTAAAGCTAGAAAGAACCAGGACACTTTCCTCAAAAAGAAATGCTAGGTTATAAATTATTTATACATCTATATTTAAAAATTATTATAATAAGGATGTATCATAGACTTGCTGGAATATCTGGAGTGTGCTGGTGAAGTACCCACCGTCTAGGCCTAGCTTAGATGTTACCTTTACTCACTACATTCTTGCTTCAAGTTGCCAAGGGATTTATACTGTAATCTCTCTTCAATAGCAAGACAATTTTCATTTTACTGTGTCCTGGTTTAAGGTAAAACAGAACCGATTTTCTGTTCAGTATACTTTGCAGCTAGGCTTCTTCTGACTAACTGAACTGAAATTAACAGTGTATTTTTAAGACTGTATTCCACTCCCAGAGTGGTAAGACCTGATTGTTTATAATTTATGCCTAGGCACAGTATGCAGAGAGGCTCTTGCTTATACTTATTGCCGCAACACCCAAGGCCAGATAACTTGGTTATTTGCTCCGTTGGAGGGTCAGAAGCGGAAAAGTGTAGAGGGGGTGCACTTGTGGGGAGGAGCGGACAGGACAGGTGACCCAAAACTGACCAACTGGGTATTCCATCCCATCTCCCTCATGCTCAGTATAAAAGCTGAGGGATCAAAGGGTCAGCCCTCTTTCTTCAGTGGCCAGTGTCCGAGGAGGACTCTGTCTGTTCATCTGCCTTTGATCCCGATCTATGCATTCCTGAATCCAAATACTGAATCCAGCTCCTGTCCGTCACTGAGTCCAGTCTGGGACTTCCCCAGTGCCTGCCAGTGATGTGATCACCATCCTGGGAGCTTGACACTAGTTTTGTATATATTGTATATTTTCCATTATTTTCTTTTTTTATTATTTTATTAATTTATTAATGTTTTCATTAAAGTAGTTTAGTTTTTTTTTTCCTGAGCTCTTAAGTCTTTCTCTCTCTCACTCCTCTCCTTGGAGAGGTGGGGGAGAGCATCTGTCATTCGTTTTGGTGGCCAGCCCAGCCCAAACCACAGCATACTGTTAACAACAGATTTTGGTTTTTTTGTAGCTTTCTGGACCACTAGTCTTTCTGTGCATGTGTAGTCAGCTTTCTCATTAACTGTTTTGAAATTAAACACCTAAAGAGCTTTAAAGGGTAGAGTTTGGAGAAACTGGTATACAAATATATACTATGATAGGCTGGGTGGAATGGAAGTGGCTTGGTTTTGGATTTCTTGTTTGGGCTTTTTTTTTAAATCCAAGATATTTTTTTCATCTGCA
The DNA here is from genome assembly GCA_008711295.1 of Anarhynchus alexandrinus. Taxonomy (NCBI): domain Eukaryota; kingdom Metazoa; phylum Chordata; class Aves; order Charadriiformes; family Charadriidae; genus Anarhynchus; species Anarhynchus alexandrinus. Next base: position 215,595 of record VUYV01000452.1, read on the forward strand.
TTTGAAGCTGGGGGCGACTTCTTTCTGGGTATTATGCATAACTGTCTTGCATTTTAAGATGGTAGAGGCTAATGCTGTATTTCTAGTAAAGGGATAAAGGGTTTTTTGTTCTTTGCACTTACTGTATGATTAGTTAACACAGGTGTTATCTGATGATAATTTCTTGTTTGGAAAAAAGGCTTTAAATCTACTAAGTGTGCATAGCACATCCAAATAATCTCTGTCTAACAATAAAATCCTCCAGAACTTGTAGCCTCAGAGGAGTCGTTACTAAGAGTGTTGCTACTATTTTTTCTCCTTTTTTGAGAGTTGGCAACAAAGGATAATGCTCTACTGGGTTCAGTCTGTTGGCTTTTCTTGCCGTAAATGTTTCCTGGAAAGTTCCCATTTTGGACAGAGAGTAGCCTTCTTGGAAACTAGCTGTTAGAGTTGTTAAGTCTTAAGTCAGTGCTGTACTGGATATATTTATCAGCCCTCTAGAGGTCTGTTTATTTTTGTAGACGTCAGTCATTTTACCTAGAAGCAGCTTTGAATCATAATGAAACTTGTATGACCATATCTGAAGGTAAGTTCAAATAAGTCTGGTTCTACCTAACGAAAGGCATTCGAGGAAGGGAATACTAGCAAGCAGAAGTACCTTCATTGATGGTCTTACCACGTTTTTGCTCTTCAGGTAGGTGGATGTTTTACACTCCTACTCTTAAATGTATGGGGACTTTTTTCTAAGAGCTGAATTATCAAACTTAAATTGTGCTGGTCCTCCAGTCCTCATTACACGAATGAGCAAAACCTGCTGCAATGCCAGCCCATTTGAACCTAATACATGACAGATTTTGAGAGAGTTGAGGCAGTTTTAACTTTGTAAGGACAGTTTAATTCCTGCATTTCAGCTCTGTCATGATAGAAAAACTAAGTCAGCAAATGCTGTTTAACCTTAAATGTGAGTGAAGAATAGTTTGCACCGTATCAGCTCCTTTTTCTGCTCTGAAATCCTTCAGATTTACAATTAGATGTTTATTTTGTGTAAAGAACACAGACATTTCAAAGAAAAAAACTACCCCAAAATAAGCTTTATTGCAAGAAAAGTGTTGTCTTACTAATACAGACTTTCAAACAAAACTTTTTTTTTCTTACAAACATTTGATTAAAAATGTACAAAGTTTCTTTTCTTTTCAAAATCCCCAAACTCAAAAAAAGAAAAGAAAAGAAAAGAAAAATCACTGAGTATAACTTGATATAATCTTTGGTCAGCACTGATACGCGACTGAAACAATCCTGGAGTCAGCATGTGCTTTGGCTATTTTCACATATGAGATTCCGTTACATGACTAGTTACAGGCACCAGCTGTCAAAAAAAGCACCATTGAGACATACACTTAACACATAATGGTACGACATTTAAAAAAAATTACTAAAGTAAACTAAATGTCAACTCATTGTACAAACATCCTTCTTACAAAATAAGCTATGATAAAATGAGGCGTACGGTGTATAACTACAGTATTAATGAAACTTCTAACAAATGGATTTCAAATACACATTTTCCTTGTCTGCGCTGCATAATTAGTTTGCACATATGGCAGTCCTGATACAGCTCTCAGCTTTTAGTAAATGCACCATTAATTCAAGCCAGCACCAAACAGTATGAAACATCACGCGTTCACTTCAGAGAGACATTATTTTCTTCAGCTGCCTACAGTAATGCAATTTTGTAGAGCACCCTTTCTGAGAATGAGGTGTGGTTACATGTGTGGTTCCTTGAGGTTATTGGAAGGAAGTACAGTACAGTTTGGTTCTGCAATTCTAATGGTATTAAAAGCAGTCAAGGTATTTTGCTACAGTGGTTGCGCCTCTTCTTCCATTATTTGATGTGGCTGATCCAGAATACAATCCTATTGAGCTGCTGTGAAATATGATCTCTGCAGAGACTGATATTGTAATTCTTGTCCTTTAGGACTATTTTTCTTTTTTTTTGAATACTCAAAGTTTTGCAAGAGCACTTTAGAATATCCAGAAGATGTACTACAGTGCTCTTTCAGCTCTAATACATTTTAAAATTACTTATATACTACTTGGATGACTGGCCCAAAACCAAAAGGAAACATCTTTCAAATCTATTTTTTTTTTTTAATTAAGAAAGTACCTCTAAAATGTTATAGCTCAAATTTATAAATCTAAAGAAAAACAAGCAAGTTTCCCTTTTTGTTTACATAATTTGTTATTTTCTCCATATATTACTGCATTAAAAATAAATAAAATTCTATATTTTTTTTAATTAGGAACTATAGCAAAATACCCAAAGTGTTACAGACTGCTAACAGGAAAAAAATAGCTCACATTTTTGTGCCATTTAGTGCCATATGATGACTTCTTGAACTTTAGCTTTTTAATATACTTTAAACTGAGGTTATATAAAAGATACAGTAACCATGATCGCCATTGTAATCAAAGTGTTGGCGGTGCAGAGTTTAAGTTACCCTCCTGCAAGGGTGGTTCTGCAGTCTCGGCAGGATGAAATGAAAGAGGTCTTTCCCTCTCCCTTCCTCCCCCAAAAGTCAGTGACTGTTTCAAAGCCTTTGAAAAGCAGATACGCTCAGGTGGGTAGATAGGTGAACAGAAGTGACTGAAGAACTGGACTCAGTCTGGAAGATGGCTAGTAGAGGTCTATCCACAGCCTCATTCTGAGAGCTTCCCCGAGCTCTCCTAGGAGGTAGCTGTCCTCATTGCTGTCTTCCAGTTTCTTTAGCTCCTTTTTCTTATATAGATGAATGCTAGTGATTTCCAGTGTGTGAGTTCCAGGCACTGACTTTTTCTTAACTGTGTGCAAATAACTCAGTCCATCCCTCTGATGGATTCGAAAGATGCCATCATCGTTGCCGTGTGAGATGATGTAGCGCACATGGTTGGTAAGGGGCTCAATGGCTGGCATGAGTTCTAGGATGTGCTCCTTGTTGTCAAGCCTGGAAATGTTGACTCTCATCTTCAAAGGACTATCCATGTCTAGACTTTCCAAGCTAATCTGCTCAATCTGAAGTAAAGCAGGAAAGATTGTTTAGAGCAGGAGAGAAACAGATATTCACTTCCATTGAGAGAAGAATAATATGTAATTATTAACAGTTTCTGCATTTGTCAAAATCTACCTGTGAAAGAAGCAATTGTAAGTCTTTTCCACCTGGGAGAACTGCTTGATTCCATATAGCACACCCTGTAAATCTTACAGACATCTCACACAGGCTTAACAGGATAATTAAAGTTACAGCATCAGGTCTACAGAGGGGGCTCAGATTTCAGATTCTTATCAGAATCTGTTTAACTTCATGCTTGCAAAAAGCCCACGTAAATAAAGACCTATGTTTACCACTGCAGTCAAGACTCTATGTGAGGCACAGTCTTGTTCCTATGACCAACTTCAGTGAGGAACATTACAGAAACACATACCACAACACTGGGAATTCCCTGAAACTTCTGGCAAAACTGCTTTAATGAATCCTGGCTTCTAACAACAAGCAGGCTCAGCATTTGGTGATGAGGAAGTACAGTGGTTATAAAGGAAACTGAAGAAAGGAGACGACTGCTGTATTGTTAGCCTTCTGCAGAAAGGGCTAGAATGTCATGTTGTCCAATTACATCTTATTTGGACTGCTGAAAGCAGTGTGGAAAAAAGTTCCAGCATTGTTTTTCTGACAAATCAGTTGTGTTCTTTTTTAATTTGAGCTTCAGTATACTTATGCTGCAGGTGTGAATCTCTCCAGAGGTGGTAGCTGTGAACACACTTGGGGGCAGGGGGCGAGAATGAGTGCATTCCTAGGAAAGCCATCTAACAAGCAACAGCTTTTGAAAGTGCTTCTACATAAATATATAGGCTGTAGTCTTCTTTAGGAAACCTGATACTAAGTGAGGTACCTAGCCTACGTGTCAAGATCTTTTCACGCTTGTAAAGATACCAAAGGATTTCTCTCTCTGAGGGATTTCCAATCACATGTGAGTACATATGTGTACTAATATGTAGTGTAATTAAAAACACATGGTGCAAAAAAGGAAAATCTGTAGAGAGGAGCAAGTACTGTAGTGTTTTAAATACTACACCTACAGATGCTATTAATGATGAAATTATTTCTTTTTTCACATAGTTTTATGGATGCGAAACCTTTCACTTTTACTGCTCAAGTAGTTCTAGTACTGGAAACTGAAAAGGTTAATGCTATAAAAAACCTATCATAAGATACAACAATTGTGAACTAGATATGAAATTAACTGTGCAATAGAAAAAATGATTTTCAAAACATCCACACATTTCTGTGGTGGGTTGACCACAGAATTCAGACTGGAACAGGTCCAATGGGAGTGGCAGCGGACAGGGAAAAGGGATGTTTATGGGAAGTGTGGATGAGTGGGGGGAAATCAAACATTTAGATTTTAAGTGCCAACACTATCTTCTTTAGAGCAGAAATTACAGAATTACTGGCTACTTTAGAGACTTTGCCAATGCAAGAACTGGCTTTGATGGCATCATACTGAGTAGCGTGTACTTCATGCTGGAGCTTTTGGATTGTTTTATGTCCTTACCCTTTTAGAAAGGAGACTTGTTTCCCCATTCTTTCAATGTAATTTGTGTGGCTAGCACACCTTACCATTTTAGCTGAGGGTTTGCGTTTTGCCTATTTGCATTACACAACTCTTGTACTACTGATGGAAACTTCAGTAGTGTGTGTCCCTACCCCTAAACAGAATCGGTTTCCCATTACTGCAGATTTCAAGACCAGAGCTAATGCTATGACACAACATTCTGTCATACAGATAATGCAGATAACGTATACAGGTATACTCTTCTAAATTTTTTAAAAAAGCATATAAAAGGTATAAATAGTAGGGCTGTCCTTTCATAAGTATCCCATAACTTATTTTTTAAGCTCACAAATGCAGTGAGAAAAAAAATTGATTCTGAAGTGTAATTCTCTAATACCCTCAGCAATTCTGCCAATATTGGACTTAAGTGTATCAGCTAGGTCATGGACTCTCGTCCTCTGCAATTGTAAACAACCATGGAATAGACACCTAGACTACAATGATCTGCAAGAAGATCTATTTAGCTGTCCCAGACCACAAAATGCTGTCCAATCTCCTCCTGACAGCAGAACAGACTGCAGATATGACCAGCTCTCTGCAACTTCAGGAAAATTATTTCCCTGAATATATTTTGAGGAACTACACCACATCTCGCCCTACAAAGGATTCTTTACAAGCTTTAAAAACCTCATCCGTTCATAGCTGTTGATGTCTTTTTGAGTGTCACATCGTTCCTATCAAGAGGACCCAAGTGTGAAAACCACTGAGGCAGGGCAAAAAAACATTTTCACCATTCAATGTGGTGTGTTAAAAAATTCCCTCCATTTTGTGATAGTGGTGAGTGGTGAATATAGTATCTCTGAAAATACCTCAAAGTACATTATAGTGCTTATTTATCCTGGTACGTACAGTGTCATTAGCACTTCTCTTCTTCCTGTTGTCTTTTTTGGAATAGCCATTGATTTTGCACTCATAACATGCTTCAGGGGACAAAGCATTCTCTTCATCAGCATCTCCATCCAGTGGCAGGTACTGGCCTTTGTTAAATCCCATCCCTGAGACACAGTGGCTGTTGAATAAAAACATCTGTTTTAGTTACTTCTTGCAGTTTTATGAACTGTCCTGTTAAATGGAAAGTGAGTGTATGTAATCTGTACCACAGTGTCTGTGTCCCATTCCTTTCCCTTCCCTCAGCAGGAGGCCTGTCCATTAATTTTCTTCACACTAGTGTGGCACACTGAATGAAATACAACCTTTGGCTGAAGGCCTGTTGGCTTTTCTAATTTGCAAGTGTTACAAAGTAACAGAACAAAACTAGCCTGCCCTGAACTTGGAACTAAAGAATTCAGCCATTGTCATGTACCAGAACAATGTTAATTTGTGTTTAATGTTCTAGGTTGATCAGTGTGGCTTAAAACCCTTCATTATCAAGGTACAAATGGTACCTATCCAGTCCTCATTCAGCAGGTTTGTGAAGGAGCTCTTGTGCTGAGATTGGGGGAGAAAGCAGAACTAATTGTTTAATGTTGCTTATATATTAGATTTAAAATGAGTGTCATGCTGCATGTACAGACATGTCTTTTTTTCTAGCTTACGGATATTGTGTGCAAAGGGAGTAGAAAGAATGACTTAGTAGCCTGTCCTTCATTTGAGCCTGTGCTCTACTCTCTGAGCAGGGTCCAGCTGGTTTATAGCCTTCTGAACGTGTCTTTGATGAATGACTGTGTGGAGATACTCACCCTTGTCCAACTCTGTAATAGCCAGGTGGACAGCCACAAAGATAACCACCTTCAGTGTTGGAACAACCATAATTGCAGGGGTTCTTGGTAGAAGAACACTCATTCACATCATGGCATGCACTGGAGAATTGGTCATAAGAAAATCCAGACGGGCAGGCACACTTGTAACTTCCAAGTGTGTTGTAGCAAGAAGCAGAGCCACATGCATTAGGATTGGAGCATTCATTTTCATCTAGTAAACAAACAAAAGTATATTGGTATCTTCTAATCTGATAGGTATCAGGCAAGCAAGATGTAGCTAACAAATCAGAATATCTGCAAGTCCTAGGGGTCTGCTACATCCTTGACCTCATTTCTTCAGAGACTTCGTCTCTGAAGAAAAAGTACAGTGGCAAAGGTCCCAAATACATAAAGCTGGGCTGTAAAGGTATTTTAGGATACTGCTACTGTTAATCTCATATTGACTTAATGCTCCCCCTTCCTGTTTTGCTCAGGGGTCCTCTTTCCCCTGGCAGTGTACACTCATACCATATAAGGTCCATAGAGGAGAAATGAGCTCCAGTCATACTCCAACCATGATAGTGTTCCTGGGCACCTAGCGATGGAGCAAAGTTAGCCCATACTTGTAGTGGAAACCTGCAGGCTCTGTGAGGGAAAAGGCAATCTAAATAGCCAACCAAAATGAAAGAGAAAAGGAAGTATTGTGGGTGTTGAATTAAGATACAGAGAAGACTCCCTCAGTCAGTGTGACTGATTTGGTTCCAGGCTATATTGTGAAAATGAGCAAAAAAAGTAGCTTGTTTCATGGAAGATCATGCTTTTGATAGTTGGCACGTGTTGGTTGTTTTATTTATCTAACCAAGGTACTGTTTCTCTGTAGGTGTTTTCTTCTCCAATACCATTAGAGCATGCTCTACCATTCTTGCCTGCAGTTACTAGGAAGCACGTTCTTTTGAGGACTATCTATAATATTCAGAGACTGTAGCTGTTTTAGAATTTTGTGGGACTTGATCGTTGTGTATTCCTGTCACTCCCACCCCAGTCCTTTGCTTTCTTTGCTGTAAAGCAGTTTTAAGTACGGAGTGATGATGGTGTGCTACTTAATGTAGAATGGGTATAATAAACTAATTTATATGTCTAGGATCAGGACAGTAAGATCAGAAATGTATGGCAATGCTCACAGCCATCCTCTGATTATGACACCATTGACAGAGAACCATGAAAGCAAACTTGAAAAGGTAAATATATTGTTAACGATGCCTTGTGAACAGTATATAGGATGGGGTTGTTTGGTGTGTGTTGGTTTTTATTAAAAAAACATAATTCCCACATTTCATTTGGTAGCTTAGTTCCCACATTTCATTGGGAATTAGCTTAGTTCATGAAACACAAAAAAGAAATTATGAATTGAATGAGCTAAACCTACAACAAAACTGCTAAGCTGATTAATTTGTCCCGGTTCTCTATGCAAAGAATTAATGTTGGCCTTAAGACTGCATATTGGAAGTAGGAAACCCTTAAAGGTTATGTTGATATTTTTTCTCCCCACACACAGTAAATGCTATTCTGTAGTATTGTCTAATTTCTAATGACGGTGAGCAATTCTTACTGATGAAAGGTGAATTTATTTATTCCCCCTCCCCCCGAGCAGAAGTGTTTACATTGATGCTTTCAGGAATTCAATGGAACATCTTTCCACCTTTCTAAGATGGGGATTTTTCCGAGGAGAAGGGAGTCAGAATTTAGGCCTTACTAGGAAAACTCCTTGTCACAAAGAGTTTCAATCGGATGAGTTTGTTTTCTTGTTACCTTATGTCATTGATTTATGCTGGGAGTAATAAGCATACGGAAGGAGGGGGAGAGAGGAAAAAAAGATTTGTGTCTGCATACCCTTTGTCCTGCCTATTCTTGTCCTTGTCTGACAGTTGTCACTATAAACACTATGACATCTTTGCTGTTTAAATGTAGCCTGTGCTGTTTGTTTCCTTACCAACACATTGATTCCACTGGTAATGCTGAATATATCCTTGTGGGCATCCACATCTGTATCCACCCAAGATGTTTTGACAGCCATGCTGGCACCTATGGTTTCCATCACATTCATCCACATCTTTGCAATTGGGAGAAAAGTACAACATGACAGAACACACGATTATAGGTGTTGCCAAAGACATTACTCACTTTGACCATAATCACTGAAACACAGTATTTTGACAGAGGAGTACTGCTGTAAGACGGAAGCACCATTCAGGCTGGTCTTTTGGAAAGCCTGAAAGTCAATTAATGTAGCATTCTTTCTATCTATCAATAATCCAATTGAAGCGTATGAGCCTTTACATGACTGAAATTTGGAGAAGATACACTATTCCTGTTAATCCCACATGATGTTGCCTTGATGTAATGTTTAGAATCTGGATGTTTTTTTATTTCAGTTTTCAAACAAACTATGTAAGACTAAGCTTTCAGTTTCCTGGAACATACTGAAGTGTTTGAATATGAGGAATACATACCAAATTTAGAGGTAAGTGCTAACCTTTGCAATTAAAAAGAAAAAGCCATCTAAAAAGTCTCTGAGGTAAGTGTAAATAAAGGAGAAATACACAAAGAATAAAAAAAAATGTAAAAACTGTCACCTGAAATAGTGTCTGCTATAGGAAGTAAGTAGATTGTAAGCAGCCTAATGTGTCAGGTACAGTATGCACTTCTAGCAGAAATAAAATATCATGCATGATATTGCAGATTCGAAGTTACACTCTAGTTGTCCACAGTTTGAAACAAATTTAATGGAATTGTGATGTCCCAAAGCCTGAGGTGCAGAAAACCATTGTGCCAGGAACTGAAAGCTGTCGTTTTATCAGCAATGGTATATAGGGCAGTTCTGAGGTGCTACTTATGTATGCATGTTGTGAATGCTTTGATGTGTATAATTCAGTGTTTTGTTTTGTAAGTGCTGGGTAAAGTACACAATAAGGATGTATCTACTTTATGAGAACAGACTAATCTGACAGAAGAGAATGCTTTCTAAAACTTCTGGCTGCGTCTATTCTGCACTGTTACTCTAGAAATAGGCTCTAAATATCAATTCCTGTTTTAAGTGCTGTATCAAGGTAGCTGACATTTGAGATGTCATAAATTTGTGCACGTATATCTCTGCATTTCTAATTCTCAGCAGCCCGATGGACTAGCCTTTTAATTTCTTCTTTGCTAAGTATCTGAGGCCCCCTGAAGAGTCTGGAGGTCTCAAATAGAGACTTCCTGACTGGGGCTCCCTTTTGGGTCAACAGAGAGAGATGAAGCTCAAAAATGTAATTTGTATTTTAACTGTAGCAAATTACCCTTCTGAATATGTATCTCTGGCAGAAGACTTAAAGTACGGAATTTAGAATCTAATCTTAGATACCTTCAGGTTGATGATACAATTTGCTGAAACAAAAATTGTAGAAAGATTCTGTTTAGACTGAATGAAAATGAAAATGAAAAAGAAGAAAAATCTCGACTTTTAGATGCATAAACCTGTGTGAACTTGAAATGGCAGCCTGGAAACAACTGCTAAAAGATTGAGCTAAACAGTCACTTTTTATTCTAATTTGTGTAAAAATTACTCAGGCAGTATGTTCTTACATACAATTTTGCTTAAAATTACTCAAATACATTCCTACTTCTTTTTGGTATTTACTTTTACTATGGCTGGTGCTCTGTTTTACCTGTCTTTGACATCACAGGATTCACTAGACACAGAAGTTTTGCCCCATAAAAAAATTTGGCATTTGCTAGTTACCTTCACAGTTTAATCCAGTAGAATCCAGAGAAAATCCCCTTTGACATTCACAGGTAAAACTTCCAGGGGTGTTTTGGCAAATTCCTTTTGAGCCACAAAGTGATGGCTGAGAACCACATTCATTGTTATCTTAAAAATGCAGAGGAAAGAGAATAAGATTGGTATACATTGTGGCATGATTTTAGACATGTTCATATAACATTTCTTAAGAGGCTGAAACCCACAGAGGTGCAACAGTTTATTTTGAAAATGTAGCTTTTAATATTTAAATGTCAGATGACCTCACGACTCATGCAGAGCTATGAGCAATTAATACATTGTAAGTGCAAGTTTTAATTCAATTATTAGTGCAAAAGACCCAAGTATGTAATTGCTGACAGTGGAAAAATGCTGCACTTCTGTATTCGCTGAACTAAATAGTTTCAGTTGGCAAGATTCATACATATGCTTAAGATCTAAAGACATCTGTATCTATTAAAAAAGAAAATGCAGTCTGGTTTTGTTTAACTACATTTTAAATCACATTTTAATACTTTACTCCTTTCTCCCCATGTGCTTATACTTAGAATATAATAACATGTATTAAATATGTACAACTGTTTACTAAGCAAGAAAATACAAATGGTGGATAGACTGATTTTTCTTTAGCTATAATTGTTGCTTTTCAAAATCTGTTTTCTGGATGTCTGTCATTATTGCTCTGTATTATTACTGTTTATACAGAGCAAAAGAAATGAATGAGAATTGAGAATGTTGTTCTTATAGAAAAACTGATGCAAGAAAACGAATGTTTTTCTTACCAATACAAGCTGTGTGATGTTGCGTAAAACCAGGTGGACATTTGCAGGTGAAACCTCCAAGGGTGTTTACACAGAGAAACTGACAATTGTGTTGCTTGGTTTGACATTCATCAAGATCTGAAAGTAAGAGATGTTGTCTTAAGAAAAGTCAACAAAAAAAGAGGTACATTTAGTCTAACTTGACAAAAATATCACACTTCAAAACTTTTTCCTTTTAAGTCAAGGTGCAGCAAAATTAAAAGTTACTGTGTATAACTTTCTTTACCTTTACATGTCTTTCCATCTTCTTGAAGGATGTAGCCCCGAGGACATGAGCACTGATAGCTCCCTTCTGAGTTCTTGCAGATAAAATTGCATGGTTTAGGAGACTGGGAGCACTCATCAAGATCTAAAGAGAGAAACTGTTACGTATCTGTTGTACTGATTTCTTTGTCTGTTTTTGAAGGCTGTCTTCTATCAGCACTATATTTAAGAGAAAAATGTTTGTAGAAAAAGTCCCCAATTTACATTTTTTCAGAGTTCCTATTTCTTTCTTTATGTATGTGTTGCTGTGGAGTTTCTGTGTAGTTGTCACTACAGTGACAAACTGAGTGTCTTCAAAAAGTAATATAATAGAGTGGCAGTGGCATTAATATTTTCATCTAAGGACTAAGTATTTAAATTTGGGCATACTATGGTATACTTATATGTGTTAACCAACAGGAAAGTGGGAAACTCTAGACCATGAAGTAATGAGTTGATTTGTCAGTCAAAATGGTTATACAACTGAAACATATTTCAGTGCTTATTCTACTGCAGGAATATTGCCAGTACAGCTTGTTTCTCCATTTCCCCAAATGAAATACAAAAGTAGAAGTACATATTAAGAAAAGAAGGATAGAAAAGAGATAAAAGAGAAAAACCTGCTTTAATACAATGGCTTACAAAGGTTGATACTTTACTATGTATGAATTAAAAAAATAACTGAGGATTAAGACGCTGAATCTTACCAATACAAGATGTGCCACTTATGTCAGTGGTATAGCCAACTTTGCAAAAGCATCGGAAGGAGCCCATAGTGTTAATACACTGTCCATTTCTACATAGGTTTGGCATGACCTTACATTCATCAATATCTGTACAGAAAATATTAAATATGTCAACTTTCAGTTTTAAATTTGACTTTTTTCTTCTCTTCTATTTTTGCACAGTTCCTCATCATCATGCTTCTGATAGGAACTTTACCCTTTCTTTCTCTTTAAAAATAGATCTGAATTCAAAGTCACGCATCTTTCAAACTTTCATTACTGTTTTTTTTGTATCAAAACCTTCCTGCTATTTCGTTGGGTAATTAGGTTCCAGTTTTGCTAATTCAAAATACAAAACCCATAGAAGTGAATTTTCTTATGACCAGTTAGATGACATCAAAAATTTTTCACCAGAATTTAAAAATGTATGTTAGTTTCTGCTTCCTGTGTGGAAATAGTGACTGCAAAGCATTCAGTGAGACTGTTGTTGGAACAACCGTTGTTGCCTTTGCTGTGTATGCAACTCTTCAGCATACAAAAGCTTTGGGATCATTTCTAGCTTTTAGTTACTGGTTGGTACCTTCTGCTTTAGATAGCAACCCTGAAAACTCTGCTCAGCTGTCAGAATTCTGGTTGCAGCTACTGTTTTTAATTTCTGCAGCATTTGTCTCTCAGCAGCATTTGAATCATAGAATGGTTTAGGTTGGAAGGGACCTTAAAGATCATGTAGTTCCAACCCCCCTGCCATGGGCAGGGGACACCTTCCACTAGACCAGTTTGCTCAAAGCCTCATCCAACCTGGCCTTTGAAAAATCAAACTCTGTTGTTTCCCAGGGAATTCTTCAAAGGAAGTTCAAAAGGAATTCTGCGTTTTCTTGAATATGTGAGCATATTCTTTTCCCCTTTTCTGCCTCTTTTCATCCCTGTAAATACCTCTTCCATCTGTAGTATAGCCTGGTCCGTGTGGACAGAGTTTCTTATACTGGGTGGTTCCGGGAAGGGGACACAGCTCACACTGGTTACCCCAGCCCCGGCCTCCATCACAGCAGCACTCAGATTTAGTGACAAGATTCCGGCTGCTTGAAGCCATCTGACACATTGTCTGTAAAACTTCAGCAAAGCAAAACCCTTGGCGATTATCTGCAAGGAAGAAGTAGAGAGATCAAGAAAGAGTAGGAGATAAACATCTGATCCATTAAGCATCTGATGTATGATTCTGGCTCTCTGTCGACACACGCAAGCACTAGAAGATTATTAGCAACCAGTCTGTGAAGTCTATTTTGCCTTAGCCTTTCAGATTTGTTGTGTCTTCTGATAATCTGCTGCCATTCCAAGTGTATTCCAGACACCCCTAAAGTTCAGTACCTGCATGAGTTGGTTATTCACGGTGAGTTTTACTTCTAGGAAAGTTGTGCCCTGGGGCATATCTAGTGAGCTTGCTCGATAGAAAAAGAGGCTGGGGGCCAAACTGAGCTTCCACTTAAGGTGCTTATGTTTGTCTTGCATTGGAACTATTTACTTGGAGTGTGGTTAGAAGTTTGGTTTGTTTGTTTTACTGGCGAAAATAGCATGTTACTATGATGTGGTTTAAATGACAAAATCCTTAGCATTTAAAAGTGTCTATGCAACTCAGTGCTTTTCCAGTGGTACTCCTAGTTTTTTGGGGGAGAAAAAATATTTACATGGCCTTACTGTTGATCTGTCCCTTTCTAATTCTGTTTTCCTGAATTTTTAAACCTTTTGGTTAATACCGGTCAATCATGAAAGAGAAGCAAAACTTCAGAGTCACCAATGTCCTGGAAGTTTCTTTCTAAGAGGCAGCTGAGGAAAGCAGAGATCCCAGCTTCCAGTGCAAATGGAAATTAAATTTTGCAGGGATGTTATCTTCTAAATAGGCTATGTCACCTGCCTTACTTGTTAATTAAATTGGAGACATTGTGAGCTACCATCTGACGCTTATTTTTTTTAAATGAAAGACTTTATTTTTTTCTCTTAAAGCTAAAAGTTAAAATCCTTCAGATCCCTCAGAATTATGTATCAACACCCAGCTGACCTCCTCTTTTCCAAGTATGAGTAGTAGACTCTGTACATTGCTTCTATGAATCAGGTAAAATGCAAACTCTCGCTTTAGGCAAAACTTATTTTGGGTGCCTGGTAACTTAACTGTTTACATAAAATAAAGCTGTCCTCACTGAAAGTGTCAGTTGTGTAAGACACCACGTTTGCTGTAGTAATATGCAGGACTTGGCAATCTCTGTTCTCCAAGATAGGTATATTGTGCAGGTCTTTATGCATGTTATGACTTGAAGAACACATAAAGCCTTGTCCCCAATTTGAGATGTGGAATAAATTTTAATGTGAACAGAATATAAAGCTTTGCACAGTATATTTAAAATAATACTATCTAAGTCTTAATGTTTGTGCTTTAATTCTGACGAAATACTTTGTTTCTGCCAGACTTATTTTTCATTGTAATCTCCAACCCAGGAAACCCTAAAAGAAAAGCAGCAACTAACCCTAAGCACAGTTTTCAGAAAATAATAAGAAAATCATATATTAAATGTAAGGAAGCAATAATGACCTCAAAGCAGGGTATTTCCTTGGCATTAATGACTGGCTGAGGTTAACAGACTGCAGCATCCTCTTCCCATTTGGTCTTAATCCTTAGGAAATACCCTGCACTTCTAATGTTATTGCTTTGCCATGAAGTCAGCACACTACTGATGACAATTTACAGGCAGTTGGTTTTACAGTTCTTTTACATAAGATAATATAGAAGTATTTTTGATGTGAGAATACTAACAAATACTCATACAGTTTCAGTATTATATCTGCACTTGAACATGAAAATGTAAGGCTTTGCAGTTCTGTTTGATTTCTAAAAAGGAGCAATTAATTTTACAGGGCAAATGACAAGTCTGAACATACTGAAAAGGAAATAGATGTTGATGAATAGAAAACCCTTCATCAGCAATTAATGTGCGTGCCTCAGAACTTTTTAATATAGCTTGCAATTTTTTTGGTGAAATCCTAGTATTTTGTATTCATAATCACTGTCTGAATTAAAGGTACAGAAAATTCAGATGCCTAGTTTCAGTACTGTCGTGCTTAGGATTGTGTTCTGAATATGCAAACACTTAATTTTGCTTTGCATCCCAGTTTTTATCTATCTAAGGTAATTAAATTCTGCTTCTTCTTTAAAAATACCTGTATTTTGTCTGGATAGTGTTGCTCAGCACCATATTTATGTCCTTTGGAATTTAGACACTTCTATGTGAGGCCCCTGATTGCTAGACTCAGCTGACATTCTCAAGATGCTCATTTCAATCATTATTTAATATCATATAATTGTTTAATTAATAAGGATCACTATTTAATTTCTGTAGATATGAGAGCTGTTAGGTACTCAGAAGCCTAATTGACACTCGGCATCCTTTATACTTTAATGTAAGACGAAATGTATATGAAAGAGGTGTTTACCAAGACACTCAATGCCTGAGGGACTTGACAGGAATCCTTCATTACATTCACATCGGTAGCTTCCAATAACATTCATGCAACGTCCATTTTCACAGATACCTGGCTTGGTGCGGCACTCATTTTCATCTTTACAAAAATAGAATAAAAAAATTTAAATAAATTGTTATCAGAAAATATATCAGACTCATAGAATGCATTAATTATTCTGCATAATATTTGCAAAATATTTGCAAGAAGTGGAAAATGAACAGCTGATTAAGCCTGGAAAGGACTTTCCTAATAACACTATCCTATTCCATTCCTTATGCTCTGCATCCTAGGATGAAAGCTTTAATCTTCATATGTTCTTTTCAACTTATAACAAGAAGCAGAAAACACTTGAAGCAGAGCAATTTCTAGTCTTCTAGACTTCTACCTGGCAAGTAACATTTAAATAAAATTGCAATACATGCATGATTGAGTAACAAATTTTCACTTTGTAATCATTAAGAGTATGTTTGATCTTTTCTGCAATCAGTCACATTTCAGTCAGCATATCACTTCCCTGCAACAGTTTGCAATCTTAGTGTATTTTCTTCCATAGCTAATGGCACAGATACTATAAGCAATTACACACCTTTACAGACGCTTAAAATAAAACCTCAGAAAAACCTCAAGTCATTTAAAGGCAGCATTACGTGGCTAAAAAAGGCAAAAATATTGTTAATACAGATTATTTCCCCTGAAAAATATCATAATGATCTGTAAAGGAGAGCAGACATTCTCTTGCTGAAGGAACACTGTTTTAAAATATTTTCATTTAAAGCATTAACTGAGATGGATGTTTAATTATTTTTTTTTTCCTCTGAGCTAATGACATCCTCAGATACTTCTGTCCACAGAGAACTTCGGAATGGTCTTGTGTTTTTTTATGTACCAGAAGAACATATAACTTCCAAAATGTAGCTATTGTTTCCCAATCAAGTAATTGAGAAAATGATGGAGGAAAGCTGTTTGCTCACTTGCAGGATGGAGAATTATTTTGAACTACGTCAGTTTTCACATCTTTTGCTCTTTATGGCTTTTATATGTTGTTTCAGAATCTTACAGTTTTAATTCTTTAAGGAACTGCCACATTGTTTGAAAACAATATTAATGGTAATTGAAATGTAACAGTGTTTATGATAGTTTTGCTTGCTACTCATCAAATGAGGTCTCTTTTTTTTGTCAACTTAAGTTTTTAAATCTAACAAGTGTCTGAAAAACTTTCTGATTTTGTTGTACAATGTAAGAAACAAAACCAGAGTTTTTCTCCTGAAATACTTATTAGTCATTTAAAACTACTTTCAGATGAGGCTCAAACATTGAAACAAAAAAGCAAGTTTAAGATGTTGGGCATCATTAGCTATCTTAAGTGTCCTTTATGAATTGCTATTTTCTAGTTTACTATATACATATACAGAGAATTTTTCATTTGTTTGCTTATTTGTATTTCAGTAGATGTCTTCTTCCCTTGCTAAGCTTTACCTGTGCAGCCTTCTCCATCAGGTCTCCGTGTCATTCCAGGAGGACAAATGCACATGAATGTACCGATCAAATTTTTGCACATCATGCCTCTTGATTCGCAGTCATGAAGACCTTCAGCACACTCATCTAGATCTGGAAAAAAAAATAATATATATTTTGTGTTTGAACTTCTGTTACTGAAGACAACTAGCCCTTTCTCAAGAAAAAGGACATACAGACTTCCCTAACTAACAAGCACTGAAAAAAAATCTGAGAGCTATGCTTAACTGCAGTTGTCTTAATCTTTGTGAGCTGTATTATCTTGCCATGTTAAAGATGAACCTCCCCATTGTGACCTTCTCGGCTTTACAATCTCCATCAAGGGGTACACTTGATGACAAAAACACTAGATACTGATCTTACATGAGATCTGAAAGAGTAAATCATCATCTGCTGGGCTGTTTGCTACGTTCCACTGACAGGATGCATGCAAGATGCACAGAAATATTTGGATTATGCTTTGACCAGTACAGGGTGATAGAAGCTGGGGAGGAGTTTACACATCAGTCATTACCTTTGCACATCCTTTGGTCTTCTCTTAGTTCATAGCCGACCGGACATGTGCATTCATAGAAACCATACGTGTTGATACAACGAAAAGCACACAGCAAAGGATTCTGAGCACACTCGTTTATATCTGAACAGAAAAGAACAAAACATCATTCTCCACTGAGTTTTAAAATAATCACCAAGAAGGTTTTCTTATACCTGTGCTTCTCTTGTCAGCTAAAAAGTATCAGAAATTTAATAATTAAACCCAGAAACTTGTGAATGCTTCATTTTGAGTTTTGAGTAGCCGGAGAAAACTGAACAAAGCTCTGCTTAAAAATAACAGCATAATAAATCTAAAACTACTTGATCTTAGAATGACAATTTGGGACAGGCCAACTTCAGATTTTTATGATATGACCATTTTTAATGTATTTTTGCGTAATGAGAGATGTCAGCTTTTTTTCCAACTCTAAAAAAAAATGAATTCTTGCTTCAGAAAGCAAACTAATTATGATTCATAAAATACAAAATTTGTAAGAAGCATCCTGATCAGCATCTGATGAGAGCAGAATGGTTGTACACAAATCCCACAATGTGAAAAATAAGAGGTACTTAATGAAACTAATAGGGAATAAGTTTAAAACAGATGAAAGAAAATACTTTTCTAAGTAGAGGAAGTAGTGACATTCTGGATCATGCTGCCACAAGAGGCTGTGGAAGCAGATGGTATCAGCGGATTCAAGACTGTACTGGACAGATTCTTGGACAACAGATCCATAAGTGGATACTAAATCCACTCTGCAGGGATTCATCCCCCAGTTTACACTGTATTTTCCCTATATTCTCAGCTCTTGTATTAAAGTAGTGAACTGCAGAAAGTCGTTAGTCATGCTTTTATGCTGAATTAGCATTCCAACTTTGAGGGATAAAACAATGGGCTAGATGGACCATTGTTCTGACTTCAGTTTTTTACGTTCGGTATAAGTCACTTGTCACTATAACTGCGATGAGTGGGCCAGTTCATAACCGCTCTGCCTCAGTTATGAAAAATGCCCTGCAAATTCAGGAATTTTTGCTGTGGTTAGTTATACCATTTATGAAGATATTTTGGAGGCTCAACAGTTACTCTTCCCTGCTCCCCTGACCCCCTCCAAACAGCTGAACAATGTAACATACCACATCATGCAGTTTGGGAAATCCTGTGCTAAACTAAAATTACTGCTTAAATCAATTTGAGACTTCTTTTTCAATGATGCATTTCAAGCAGAGAAACTTTTATTCCTCCTAGTTATTATAGCACTAAAGGCATGGTTAATAAAGTAATTTGAATACTGACGACTGGACAAAAACTAAAGGGGGAAAAAAAAAAAGAGGACAAGTTACCTTCACAATTCATCATTGGGCCTGGCTCAAATCCTTCATGACAGTTGCACTCAAAACTGCCGATCACGTTAGTGCATGTACCATTTCCACATGGGTTGCCAATTGAACATTCATCAGTATCTGTATATAATGAATAAATGCAAACTGAAGAGAACTGGGACACATTTCAAATTGTGTTTTAAATTCAAGTGTTACAATTCTTATAATTTATGAATTATGGACACACCGATGCAATGTACTCCAGTGTAATCTAAGTTGTATCCCATGGGGCACTCACAGCGGAACGATCCATCAGTATTGATGCAGTGACCATTTGAGCAAATCCCAGGGCTTTCAAGGCATTCATTGACATCTAAAAAGCAGGAAGATATTAGCAAACACTTAGCTGATGCATTTCTGCATCAAGTCTTAAAAAAGCATTTAAGAAAAAACTCAAAGTGCTCTATTCTGTTTGTCTCTAGCCATGCAATTTCAAAGGTAATCTTTTAACTATCATTTCATAATGGTCCACATTTATTAAAAGTCAGCCTCTCATCACCTGGGGCTGTGGGGAGTAAGCCATCACATACTTTAATATCCAAGTCTAGTTTTAAGTATAAATAACTTTTCTTTTTTTAATTATCAGGAAAAAGAATACCTACCTTCACGTGTATCATCAATTCCAGGAATAGTTCCATGGCCATATGGACACAGGTCCTGAAAAGCAACTGTAGAGGTATGTTTTTTTTAAAAAAAAAGGGGGAGCAAGAGAGACAACCATGACAGAAAGTTAAAACCATCCAAAAATCTTCTATATCACATTTTTCAAAACTGCCAACTGTTTAAATCATGGTCATTGTGCTGTCTTGCCAGATGCAACAGCACCACTGTCTCTAGGTCGAGGAAGCAGCACTAGAACTCATTGAGCTGCTGTGTGTGTGTGCTTGGTGCCTTCCCCTTTCTGTACTTGGAGAAAACCAAGAACTGAAGACTGTTGATTACTTCAGGGATTCTTGGCACTGTCCCATTTTGCTCTTCTCTTTTGCCTAAAGCAGGCTAGATGTACAGATGGAGGCTACTGGTTCATTTCTTTACAGAGCAAAACCAACAACCCAGGATTTCTCTTTTTCTGTGGTTTCTCCTATTTAGTTTTGTTCCTTTTGTTGACCTGAAAATGGTTCTAGAAAAGGCCGTTAAGAGAGAATGCCAAGAAGGTCTCTCCTTCTAATGATCAAAAAGGTACAAATGTGCTGTTCATTTTCTCCCACCTAAAAAGGCTTTATTTTAAATCTTGATGTGTACCTTCTTCTTCCTTTGGACAGAGCTCACAAGGATCACCCCATCCTTCTCCTGGCATTTTACTGCAGCAACACTTTGCCTTTGTGGTGTTGAAAGCCTTTGGCACTGAGCATTTCCCATTCTCAAAGTTAGTGAAACAGAAGCTCTGGCGAGTATCTAAAAAAGACAACAAAGTTAGTGGAGCTAGCACCTCCTACCTGGTTAGACGACAACTGCCTAGCCCTGAAAGGAGTAATGTTAGGCCTGTCTTTTTCATACTATTTTGAAAGCACTTTCCAACCCTCAGAAGGGCATAGTTTGTAAGCGACCTGCAGAGGTCCCTTTTTACTAATTCTACAGAGTATCTTTTATCTGTTAGAATAAATTATTACATTGATTAATCATTAACTTACCAAAACATCTACGTCCATTGTCAGACAGCACAAAACCTGTAGGACAGATGCACTGGAAACCTCCTGGAGTGTTCGTACAAGAGCCAAAGAGACAAATGTTGGGATCCTCATTACACTCATTAATATCTGCAAATTAAAGGAGAAAAGGTTCACTGTAACCCCACTGGCTGTGAATTCCTTGGTTAAGAAAGATTGTTTGTTTATTTATTTAACTTCAGCAGGAGGTGCTCCTCCAATAAAGCACGCAAGAGATAAAGCTGCCCGAAGGTTCCACTCTTTCAAACTGGAGCATTTCACTGGCATGCACTTTCGTCTCCAAATACCATTCTCTGTTTTTGTCGTATTTATAACATAAACGTTAAATAAATGCTTTCAGACTGAAACAGAGGAGAAGATCTATTCCTGATAAGAAAAATATATTTCTGTAAACATAGAACATCCAAAAATTAATTTTAAAAAATCTGTATGTTGGGGGTTCTTTGTAAGTAAAGGTGGGCTTTTCCATGCTGATTGACTGATTCTTGAACTGAAACTATAGCTAGTTATTTGTAGAGGGAGGCCTATGATTATACTTATAGACTCAGATTTATATTTACCAGTCTTCTACTGCCACTCTTGATATTTTATTTGAAATTTTTTCCTGTTCAATTGCATAACGTAGACCATAATGCTATGACTATTTAAATGTGAGATTTATTTTTTAATAGGTATCTTTTTACAATTATTAAAAACTTAAATGAAAATAAAAGAGTACTTAATATAAACAACAAGTGCCCGTAAAAACATGCAGCTCAAACAGTATCAAGCTGCATATCCTGCATCTATATAGACAACAGAGTAAGAAAAGTAATACATTAACAAACCTTTAATTTTTCTTATTTATTATTTTAAACTATATTTTAATTTATTATATTCTGCAAATACTGACACAAGATATAAGCCACCTTGCTAAAGTAATTTGTAAATTATCATTTAATAAATTCTGAAGAGTATTTTAATAATCTTCAAAGCTATACCTGCAGTACAACCCCTTCTAAGTTTTTCAGCAAAGTATATTAAAAGAACCATCAGAAAGACCTATAGCTGTATAAGCTTTCTACAATAATATCCATATTGATCTCAATCAAAGTGTATGCAGGAATAGGTATTCTCCATGAAAATAAGCTTCCTGGATGTTGAGTCACAAATTTGTAGTCCTATTTTTCCTGATACTTGTTGGACACTACTATACTGAATCTTAGAAAACTGACCTGTATTTAGCAGATAAAGAAACAATGGAAAAACAGCCTTTATCACTAGGAAAATTTAAGCGGAGTGATGGAAGAAGTCAGGTGACATTGCTTCTGAAAAATATTACCTTGAGTCCCATTTTCAGAATTTACTATTAGGTATAGCACATGAACAAAACACTGTAGCATAATCTGGCATATGATCAAACTCTGCAGTAGCTTCCCATGGACAGGCTCTTGTCAATGTGAAGCATTTTAAGTGAGCTTATTTCCGTGTAAAAAGGGTAATTAATTTCTCTGTTAGTGTGGCAGTTGCTAATACACAAAGCTCAGCAATTCAGCTGCATTAATGGGATGGAAAAACTGTTCTTCTGAAGTACTCATAATTACTGTAATGAATGGCTGGGGACGCGTGGAAGAAACTCTTTTTGTGGCCATGATGAAGAGGTGACCAGCTAGACTGTGGAAGTAAATGAGTCCTCTCCCCTTCGTTCCCATAAAATGAAAGGAAATAAACTAAACAAGTAGGTGGAAACTAAGAATTTTTCTGTGGCTCCCATCTGTTTCAGTTTCTCCTGCATATAATCACCCTGAGCTCATAAAGTAATCTAGCCATTGCCAACCTTCACATTACAGACAGAAGTAATGAATTCTTATAAAGCTGTTTGCATATAGGATCAATAGAAAGTAATGGGGAACGTATGTTGCAAGAGCTGTCATAATATTAATCAAAGTATTAGTACAATCACATGTGATTATCCAGGCATTTTCTAGGAACTTTAGCTGCAAATTTCCTGGACACAAGGCAGAATGAAGAAAAAGAATGCAGTTAAGTCCCTTTTACTCAGTTTGGGCAAAAACCTGTTTGGCAGTCACTGATGCTGTCAAAAACATCAAGAGATTCTGTCGGGATATTAAAGTAGCCATAAACAGTGATATTCCCAGAAAACCAAAAGCTTTCATTTTAAATTCATGATTTTACAACTGTAGGTGATTTGAATTCATCTCAAACATAATTGCTAATATGGAAACAGCAGCTGCCAAAAGAAACCATGAAATTGGCAGGCAAACTGAATGTGGTGGCATGATACAAAAGGATGAGAGAACTCCGGGGCTTACAAAATACATCCTATCGTTCAAGATAAAAATGCAAAAACGTTCCAGTTATCCAGTTCCTGCACCCATTCAGATTAGGTGGCTATAGGCCTAATCCTTTTGTCCTCACCAGTGTTTTCTTCAGTCCACACACGAACAAGCTGCTCATTTATTATTGGGAGTTATTTGAATGAATGTGTGTCTCAGGTGTCACACCAGCTAACTTCAGTCATTTAAGAGTAAAGTCAGGTTTCTTAATACAGCCACAGTGGAAAGACAGGTGCTTACTCTGTCTTCTGACCATGCAGAAACCTAAGGCTTCTAGGTTAGATACCTAAAACTAGTTGTGTGCTCCCTCCTTGCCAAGTCCCCCACAAAGTTACTTTAAATGCCCAACAAATTCACAGTAGTCCTGTGCTGGAAAAGGGAGTTGTAACCTGGATTTATCTCTCCTTCTCTGCCACACCAAATCTTAATTCATTGTGTGACACTCAGCTCCTGAATGATATTCAAGGCTTTAAACGAGACTTATATGAACAAACAGGAACATGCAAACTGATGAAAGGTCTGCTGTACCTTCTTCCGCCTCCTGTGAATCTCAGAACTTGAGAGACATTATACAAAACATGAAATCGGAAAATGGCTGTTAGAAGAAAACAATTTAAGCAATTGTTCCCATAAGCTCCATAATTTTATCAAGATTTTTAAACTTTGTAGTCCTCTGAAACCAGAAGCTTAGTACATGCATTGATTGCCAACAGTTACCTTTCTGTAAGTATTATAAGAAGCCAGTACACAGGTTGGTTTGTTTTATGAATGACATTTAAAAAGAAAAAGAAAAGTGAACAAAAGATGAACTACCATTTTTTTGAAAACTAAATATTTTTGTTTGTATTAATGAAGAAATTAATGTAAAAAATATACTACAATACAGTACAAAACATCTTGCCTTCCATTTTTAAAACCTGTTCCTGAAGACTTTTCCTACTTACTTATTCCCTGTCACCATGATTTTAAGTTGGGCGACATTCACAAACATTAGGGTGTACAACTACTTCCAACCAAATTAGAACCAGATAAGTTTTCTAATTTTTAAATTGTTCAGAAGCAACAATTACAACTTGCCTTACCAATACAACTTTCACTTTTTACTTCGTATCCTGGTGGACAGATGCATCTGAATGATCCTTCCAAATTTTGACAGGTACCAGGAGAGCATGAACCAGGTAGGGCCACACACTCGTTAGTATCTTTGGAGAGTAGACAGAATCAAGAAAGGTTTAGAATCATGTAACAAAACAGGCTTATTCATGAAAAATACTAGGATTCTTTACTAATTTTCTTTTTCTAAGGCACTTAAATGCTTGAAGACCAAAAACTAGTCCAAAACCCAGTTACTTCTAACATGTTTTCATTAAAGTCACTGTTTTTTTTCTAATACTTATGTACTCCGACTGTGGTGCTTTCCTCTAAATGGGAGATAATAGTTTGATTATTTCAGCTCATCAGTACTTTAACACCTCCGTGTAGTATCATACATACCAATGCAATTCTTGGCATCTAAAGTAAGTTCGTATCCTTCATTACATAAACATTTGAAAGAACCAATTTCATTGAAACATCGTCCATTTCTGCACACCTGACCAAAGAAGGAACTGCACTCATCAATGTCTGAAAAAAAAACCAAAACAAACCCAAAATAAAAGCCCGGAAATGAAAAGTTGAGTTCCAGCATCATATATACCGTATGTTATAAACACAGTCAAGTTGCAATATATATTTCTGTGGACAGGCAAATCTTGCAGCAACAAGGGAACAGCTGACAGCTAGTGGAAAGTAACTCCCACTCAAGTGCAATAAGGTATATGTTCTATTTAAACAACACTTTTTTTACAGGGTATTATGATTTTCAAACTTGCAGCATTACCTCAGCTACTGCATCTGGAGATATTCAATTACTGCCAAGTGACTGTATGATACTAACTCCAGACACAGAAAAGAAAATGTTACATGGAATGTTCTGGATTTCATATGGATTTATATGCACTCGGGTTTCCTCCTAAAACCTGCCTTGTCATTTTCAAATTTTGGAATATATCATTTGCTTTCAGCAGGACGATTTTCTACTTCGTAACAGTTCTGAAAATTAGGTTTAAAAATGCTTATTAGTTTTGAGAGTTACTTTAATAATACAGACTTAAAGGAACACTGCATAAAGAAAAATACACATGAGAAAGCGTCAGAATATATGAAAAGGAGATTGGATAAGCATCGTGGTGTAAGAACAACTTACACTTAGCTGTTTTACAATACTTGAATTTAAATGATGAAGACTAACATCAGTTTTACTGAAGAGGTTTTAGTCTACTTCCTGCTTCTGAAGATGTACCTTCTGCTTCAGCCAGTATAGCTGTGCCTGTGTTACTAGTTTATTCCACAGCGCATTTCTTCTGTGTTACGGTTCTACAAGCAGAAACACCTCCTAAGTATTATATCGGGATGGGCTGTATTGCCTTTGAATGACCGGGATAGACTGGAAGAAAGCCCTGAGGCGCTTTAAGCTGTCAAGAGGAGTGCTAACAAAAGGCCAAGTCTCTGAGTCAGCTTGGGCTCCTTGGCCTCCGAGAAGGCACAGCTTGGAGCAGAGGTGCTGGATGCTCCTGGCAGTGACTGGCAGCTGTACTGCCAAGGGAAAGAACCTCCTTGGCAAATAGTGCCATTCTTTGGCAGCAGACTCTTCTTACTTGGCCAAGTTTTTGATTTTCTCTTTCTTGGACAAGGAGACGATTAAAAATACTTATTTAAGATGTTTTAATTCTCTCCTGAACCAGAAAGGAACCAGTAAACTTCATTCTGTCTTCCTTCTGTAGCAGGAAGGAATGTAAAGCCTTCCTCTCCTTTGGCATATGCTCTGCACAAGGGAGAAGTTCTCCAGAGACTTACGAGCCTGTTCTTCAGCCCAGGAAGATTTTAGTTGCTTTATCACAAGCATCCAGGAATTTAAATTGTCCAAACCCATCAGATATTCTCGTGTCCTGTGCTTTAGGGAACAGGAAATAGCAGTGCCTGTATAAAGGCTATATAAGCAGAGTTCATCTTAGGAAAGCAGATTTGGTAGATTAGCTGTACTGCTGGTCTGCTTCCTCTTTCGCACTGTGTGCAAGTGTCAAGTAATATGGTGAAATAAAGAAATTATTTTAAATTCATGAGGCAACACTGGTGGTGTAATGTAATATATGTTTATTGCAAGTGGTGCCTATGGACTGTGCCAGTATTCAAGGACACGTGCTGTAATTACACAGAAAATCTAATGGAGGTGAGGGGTGCATTAAAATGTCAGTGAACTGTAAGGTTGCCCCAGTGGTGCAGAGATTTAGGGCGTACATTATCTCAAGCTGGCCAGTAAAAATATTTTTCATTAGTTTAAAAAATGATAGTAGAGATTAACCTCTAGGGCTGGTAACAGCATCAGTTACTGCACTCAATTAACTTTCTTAGCACCCTGACTTGTCTTCTGTTTGAGTTTTGACTATATCCCATCCTCCATGGCATACTAAGCCAGCAGCAATGAAAATAAAGTTTGAATTACATCACCTACCCATACAATCATTATTATGAGTTAACTCAAATCCTGGATAACACAGGCAGTTATATGATCCAACCGTGTTTTTACAAGTTCCATTTCCACATGGATGGCGTTCACATTCATCAACATCTGCAAAGAGAAACAAAACTGTATGTGGGAACCAATTTTCCTAGGTACGTGTTAATGTGTTATCTGCACACAGTGACAATATTCCAAACCTCAGTCTCTCATCTGTCACATTTTCTATTTATACTACTGATTTTTACAGCTTCTGGGTACGCATAGGAAAATGTTACATGATGCATTTTTGTATGTATTTTAAAATAAAAGATAGTTACATGCAAAGATTAAACTAAATGCGTGTGCAGTACATCAAAGCATTCTGTCTATTTTCCATACTGACATCTCTTAATTTCTTTATGAACGCTAGTGATCAGAATTTAGTACAAAGGATTAAGTGTCACAGCCCTGGAACTATCTCAAATTTTATGTACATATTTTACTCTTAGGCCCATGAAAACCTGTTGAAAATGATCTATAAAGAAGTTCTGTGACAATGTTCACAAGTCAATTTACATATGTAAATATTTTATGTCAGTACTACACCCAGAACTACACAGACTGCTTACAAACTCTTGGAAACATGCATTTTTAAAAGGCACTAAAATTCAGTGTTTCCTGCCATGTCTTTCAGTAATTTCTGGAGTTTCATGGGGATCTGGAAGGTATTTAGATCTTGTTCTCCTAGGTCCTTGAGGGCTTTCTGAAACTTTTTATTTATTTACAGAAGGTAAACGTGGGTTTTTTTTTTAATGGATCATTTCCATAACCTGTCATTGTCTAGATTTGTATTTCATACTACAAAATTTTTAGAATTAGTTTTAGAATTATTTAAGTTACTGTTTTGAGTAACTAGGCTCTCCAAATTTTGCACTGTTAACACAAGTCACTTTCCCAAATATCCTCCTCAGGTGGTTTGACAAATGTGATCTAGTCTAAATATGAGAAGATTCCTGGCATATGTGAATATGTAATACAATGTGAATAGGTTTTAAATGTCTGCTTAAAGTTGAAATTGGAACACATCTTTGTTATAGAAGACACTGAACTTCTCCATAGCTTAGAACGGACATTTAGATGACCATTATTTCAAAAATCAAAGTAATTTTTTGGCTGTTTTTCCCAAAGAGAACCGAATTT
The DNA here is from genome assembly GCA_008711295.1 of Anarhynchus alexandrinus. Taxonomy (NCBI): domain Eukaryota; kingdom Metazoa; phylum Chordata; class Aves; order Charadriiformes; family Charadriidae; genus Anarhynchus; species Anarhynchus alexandrinus. Next base: position 243,165 of record VUYV01000452.1, read on the forward strand.
ATGTATGCATCACCTTTTCTTTACAAAACCCTGTAAAACTGGTTATGAAACACTAAAGAACAAGAAAAACAGTCTTATTTTGCAATCTTCTTACATCAACTCTATCATGTAATCATTTTAATACAAAATAATTATAGATTTAAGTTACATTAAATGTGGGATTCTGTTTTTTAAATGAAACATGAACTCAGTAAATTTCTAAATAATTGAAAAATCTGTCTGGTTTTTTGTCTCCAAACTCTATAACTCCGTGATACCTTCTATGAAATTCTCTGTCAAATAAGCCACCATGATGTATTTTTGTGAAAATGGGATTAACATATTATTCAGTAACATTGAACTCTCTCTGAGAATACTGTGATTTTTTTTTCCTCAAACCAATATATCCACTCCAAGGACAGCTTCACACACTTCACAAAAACCCAAAAACGTATGAATTGGTCTTTTAGTGTCACTATAATCTCCTAAAAAATTAAGACTCATCTCCTACCCCTGTTAAAAATAACAAACCCAAGCACATCACACAGAAAAGCATTTTCTTTACATACCCATGCACATAGTCTGGTCTTGGGATGCCTTAAAACCATTGTGACATATGCACTGGTAACTTCCTTGCATGTCCACACATAAACCATGACTGCAAACATTAGGAATTTCCAGACATTCATTGCGATCTGTAACAAAAATATAAAACAGATGGTACACATTATTGACTTTTATTATTCATTCATTTTACACAAACATGTTTTTACAATCTGTTATTATTATTAAAACCAGACACAAAATTATCCATAAATAAACCTGAATCATAACAAAAGTTCATTTTATAGGAACTTCTTGCCTATACACCTCGAGGTCAAAACTACTGTTAGGATTTGGTTGATACAACAAGAATGTTCTTTAAAAGTTTTACCCTGTCTTTTCTTCCCTTCTACAAGGAAACAGTAAAAACTGTTACATAAAACAGCAGAATATGCAAGATAACAGAAAATAAATGATTCTTTTACCCTTCGAGAGAATCATGCACATACCATCGGTTAGGTACAAACAGATTCAAACAGACAAGAAAAGTCAACTGACTTCTTACCAACACAAGCACCATTGGGTGAAAGTTTAAAACCAGCAGCACATTCACAGCGGTAGCTACCAGGACTGTTGATACAGTCTGCATTTCTCTGACAGAGATTGTCTCCGTTGCTGCACTCATCAATATCTGAAATACCAAGAGTCATGGTTCAGACATCAGAAACCACGAGATAGTTACTTCTGCCTAGAATTTAGACTGCATTGTCCCTCTTGTGCAAGACGAATCTGTTGTCCTCAACAAAGCGTGAATATTCTGACCCTAAGCCTCTTGTGCTGTAAATGCAAATGAAAAGCAAAATCAATAAAATTTCATACATAACACACTTTTGGATGAAGAAGGATCCTATGAATCCAACTTACTACACACTGAAGTGGCTTTGCAATTTTAAACGTCTGCCTAAAGAAATTAGTTTTTCTATTAAAAAATGTTTGTCTTTGCCTTTGAACTAAAATAGTATGTGGCACAGTTTATTAGCTTTTTAGGGTGCATGTCAGCACAAGAGCCTTGAATACCAATGACAAAACTCCTATTGACTTCAGGACACATAACAATTCACTATTAGCTTATATGAATATCTCTACCTATAAAACTGTAGAAGAACAGACACAAGATGGAAAAAATCAAGGAAACTTTCTTTGAGAAGTTTTAAGAACAAGAATTCAATTTCCTCCCTAAAATAAAATAAAATGAAATAAAATAATTTCATTTACTTCCTATTTAGGAGTCAGTGCATTGCTTGTCACAAAACTACCACGAATTTTATTAATTATATATGCATATATATTGAAGACAAACATGTCACAAACTGATTTATAGACTTGAGCCCGACAAAAAAGCTCACAGTCTGTCTTTTAGATTTTGAAAAACATGTAAATTAAATGTTCCCCTTCCCTTTAAGACAAGCATGCTTATGGGGGCTAAGTAGAAAATAACGTCATTTCAAATCACCTTCACAGACCAAGAGCAGGTCATTGTAGCTGAATCCAGTGGGGCATTCACAGCGGAAGCTGCCAATCTGATTGATGCAAACACCATTTGCACAGATTCCTGGGATTTCCTTACATTCATCAATGTCTGAAAGTGAGATGAGCTAGTCAAAGTACAATACTTCATGGCTTTATGTAGTGCTTGGATTCTTATTTTCACTGTGCTTAAAACTGAGTTGAGAAGTTTTAATCTATAGAAATTGTATGCAGGATATAAATCTAAACATATACCCATTATGAGAGAAAATAAACTATGTGAAGTTTAGGAAGTGATCAAAACAGAGTAATACTAAATATTAGACAAGATGCAGAACTGTTACAAATGTGCAGACAAGTACCACAAAACTTCTGAAGCCAAAAAAACCTTTTACCTTGCCAATTACAATTCAAAACTATGAACTAGGATAGAGGGTGAGCAGAAGATCATAATAAAATGTAGGAATAAAAGAATATTAATCAGAACTATTTTACAGAAGAATTGGTGTCACAATTTATGTCACCATTGTAACTCCACAATGAAATTAGAATTTTATTATATGAAATGTTCATTTTGGTACCATTATGCAGCTGCAACAACCTTATGCAAAACAGGTTTTGGTTAAAATAAGTTTAGTGAAACTTACCAACAGCTTTTCCAGTATGAATGTCAAAAGTGAAGCCAGGAATATTCCCACATATGCTCTTGAATTCAGCTAGAGCAAAACAGAGAACAACACATTTTAGGTGAATATTTATAAATCTCCCCAGAATTACTTGTAGTCTTCTCAGCTTTTCAAGAGCTGATACAAGCCAAATCTACTCAGAAGAGCCATTGCCTCCTGCACAAATTGTATTGAAAATTCAGATTGCCAATAAATGAATGTAAACTGAAACACTAATTCGTATTTCTCTTTTCTCAAATCTTTGCAGACTTTTGCACATGAACAAATATCTGGTTTGACAAAGCAGCAACTCAGTTTTTGTTTTAAATAGAACTCCTTAACTTACCTTTTCAGGTTTATTGCTGCTTTCTAGACATGTGTAGAGAGAATCTGCAGCAACAGTTTCAGACAGGAGAAATAAATGTAACTGAAAAGTACCCAGCCTTCTTTGATGATACAATCTCTGTTCTTTTCTGCAGAGATTACTGCAGCTTAGTTCCACTAAACTGTAGAGCAGAATGGACACTCTGTCTTAAAAAAAGACGCTCTAAAAAGAAGCATTGTTTTAGTATGCTCATTTTATATCCTCTTTTCCAGAGCATCTGGAGAATGGGAAATGCACAGTATAAAGTGTAAAATCAATGAACCCATGGTTTTCCAAGCAAGGTATATGAAGTTGAGTGGATTTGCAACAGAGAAAAATTTATAGCGTGACTCTATTAATTATTGCAGAATGTAAGAAATAATTACTTCTTCAAAAAAAAGTATTTCTTATAAAGCATCTACGTTGGCATGAGATTTTACTGGTAAAACAGTGCTTTCCAGAAAAAATTGATAATTTTTGATCTAGGTAGAAATATGAAAAATGACAGCCCTGCAACTGTAACTATGTCAAATTTGTAAAATACTGACTACCAGTAGAATTGTGTACTGAAAGCCCACTTGTTTGAGGGGAGCAAGATAATTCCAATGTGAAGACACAATCAGTTTGAATGAATAGTTTGCTTTAAATGTGTGTTTGCAAACAAGAACCATACAGATGCTATTCAGCATCTTTTCAGATCATATCAGCATTCAAATTCTCCAGAAAAATATTAAGCATCTTTCAATGTTAAGCTTCCAAACTATTGCTAAGGAAAAATTCCAAAGTATGCGGTAGGTATTTATACATGCAAGGCATTAAGCCAAGGTAAAATATCCTTCTAAAGAACATGGATAAAATTTACAAAAATGTCCCATTGGCATAAAATTCAAAGGGGTTCTGGAAGTGTAATATCTGGAGACTTCCATGAGTCCCTGGTCTACTGTTCATGCTGCTGAGGACCTACAGGAAGCCCAACGAGAGAAAGAGTATAAAGTCACCTCTAACCCTGAAATGCAGACAAATTATTAGGTATCTCTTCTAGCACCAAAAAAAAAGAGAAATGAGACCCTTCTGTTTTCCTGTGAGTAATGACCTTTAATTTAGAGCAGTAATAGTTTATTTCTCTACTCACTGTAGTTTGAGTTTCTTGATCATCTACATTTTAATGGCAGCTGTCTTCAGTAGCTTATAATTTTGTAAAGTTTAGTCACTGGCATTATAACTTGAATAATTCTTGTCTCCCTTGTACCAAACATTCCCATTTACTAAAATCTCAGCAAATGTAGTTGATCATTGCTGAGGATGAGATTTGGCAAAATATTTTTCTCACGTTCAAACGTTCTTTGTTATTTCCTGTATAAGCCAAGTAGGATCCAGTATACCTGAATTTCACCATTTTCTTCTTACTTCTGTCCTATTGTTTAATGACTGCTTAATGCCTACTGAGATTATTCTTGCAGTACAGGATACTGGGCCACAGAGGTCCCTGCCAGAGTGTTTTAACATCCAGCAATCTTCTGCTCTTTTATATTAACATGTATAAGATTTGAGGGTTAGACAACAGTTCTTTTCTGCAAGGAGCTTTAAGCCATTTACTGCTGTCAGTAAACCTGTGAAACACAGATACTAGACAAAAAGAGGACATTGTGCTCACTACCCTGTCTCCATGGGTGATAATAACCTGCTCCTGTGATAATGCCTAACACATCAGGTCTGGGAGGATGAAGGGTTGGAAGAGGCTCTGAGGGTTGAAGGCCTTATTTCATTCGGTGTTATGCTACCCACATATTCCATGCATTCCATTTAATAGATTTGTTCCATATTTTTTTCAGTTTGTACTGTGCAGAAAAAGAGGATATAATTAGATAAGGATTGTATGATAATGCATTTATACACAGCACCAAATTATCCATACACAAACATGCCAGAAATTTACTTTCTGAAAGCTTGACTTTGCATCAATGACTTAAAAATATTTCAAAAAACTCCTATGCTTATCACTATATTATTTTTTAGGAGAAAAAGATACATCACATAACAGAAAAAAACCCTGTCTGAGGTCAAGCATTCCTGAAATGATCAAACCATGAAAGAGTTCTGTAAATACTTGGTTACCTCTTAGCAGTGAAGCAGGCTTTTACACTTCTTTGGATGCAAAAACAAACAAACAAGAATGATTATTGCTGATTAAAGTCTGTATAGTAATGGTTACGATCTGTAAAATGTGTAAAACCTAACAATGCAGTCTTTACTACCTAAAGTCATCAAACAGAGATTGATTGTTAAGCAAAAATATATGAAAAGGAAGAAAGAGCTCTGTTCACAAAGGAAAAAAAATGCAAATGCATTGGCATGTGAAGTTCATTTAAAGGAACAATATAATTCTCATCAGAGCAGAATAATGCTCTTAATGAGCTACTGGGCTCAGTCTAGCAAACTGGTTAAGGTCAGTGTATCATAACCCTTCTCTGTGATGTGTAGCCCCCACCCAGATTTCAGAACTGATTATACCACATAAGTGCAGCTATTCAACCATTTACACTCGGAATTTGTGTTTGATCCCTCACACAATCTCTTTTCATGGTGAAAAAGGTTCAACCATGTCTCCAAATACAGTAAAGGCATTTAGAAGAGCTAACAAGGCAATATTGAAATATTTCAGGAAATATTTTAACCCCATAAATGCTTGCAGACTAAGTGGAGTTGACTTAAGAAGTCTTTAAAAGCTGCAAAGTTTTTGAGAACTTCCGTCTTACCAATTTAAAAGGAGAATTCTTTCTCCCATCCAAGAATATTAATTGCATGAATCCCTGCTAGCACTTTGCTGTATTTTTCTCATCATGTTGTCATCATGATGACAATTTTATGGTACTGAGATAAATGACTATGGGAAAGAATTTTATGAGCTCTCTGTGATAGCAAACATGTATTTCCTCTCTCAAGCTTATTTCCAGCTCCCATTCCTGACTGCTAGGAACATTCCTTCATTCTCCCTCCTCCAAGTTAAGAAATAAAAGAAAGAGGCTGCTTTTTCTTTTCAGTCCCATTTTCCTCCTCTTTACTGCTTGTTGGGGAAAGTCTCTCCTCAATTATCTGCTGTTTCCCTTATGACACCAGGATAAATCACTTGGAATGAAAGTAATACATTCTTTACGCTAACATCACAAATGATGCAGCACCAGAGGTATGGGTTTAGTAGCAGTAAACTTGGGGCAAAGTCAATTAAACAATAAAATGCGTACTAAACAGGCACCTGAGTTCTTTAGTCTTATCTAGGCACCTTTTCTCTTTTCACAAAGGTAAAGAATCTTTCAATGAAGGCCAGGTGCTACTGTCAGGTTTCCAAGTTGATGAGTCTCCCACCAATGATTTTTCTGAGTTGAGCTTTCAAGGGTGTTTTGTTCCAGGCAAGGAACTCCATGAACACTAACTGAAAAAGAACCGTACCTTATTATTTTCACCTCCCTTTATAGAAGGGAATTTTTACTTCCCTTTACAATGCCCTGCTCATTGAGCTTTTGCAAGATCATCACCTTCAACAAAGAAAATGTAGAAGCAACTGAGACCATCCCACTCAGATATGAGACACAAGTGAAAAATCTAGAAAGGGAATACAGTCAGTAATGAAACCCAGTGTTTTTTGTTCCAACAGATTACGACTACCAGGACAAATGTATCCCCCACTATGCAGTAACTAAATTACACTGTCCTAAATTAATCATCCTGGAAGACACACCAGGCAGCAAGCACCTTTTGTAAGCCAGTATCTTCAACCCCAGTATTATTGCCCAATGACTGCTTTTCCAGAAACCTCAAATTGACAGCTTTAGAGATGGGAGTTTTGTAATCACGCATTCAGAAAATTTGCTTATGCCTACTGTGCCACCCTGGTGGATCCTACCTACACAAACATAGACTTTTGATATAAATCTAAAAACCTGAAAGTAACTCTATGTCCATACAAGACCTCTGAAAGCCTTGGTATTTGTTAGAAAGAAAGAATAGAGCAACCACAGCATACTCATTTTATAGAGCCGCATCACCAAAATAAAAGGTCTAAATAATTAGATCAACCTACAGGTACCTGTCTTACAAACATCCTTTTAGCTACAGGGCTGACATACTCCTGCTGCTGATGGGAAGGTCAATCTGTACTTTCCAGTCCTTTTGTTAATCTCAGCAACACCTGACAGTAGTTTGTTCCTTTGCCCTTGCCTTCAGGGGCAGCTGAGAGGGAAAATATGCATCTTGTTCCTAATTTTTTTTTTTAACCAGGGAAATGATCAGTGCTTTCAAACTATTCAAGCTGTTTCTTTCTGCTCAATATCAAGTGATACTTCTTCCACTTAAAAACGTAGAAGAAATACCTATTCCTGTTTAGCACACCAAGACTTAATCCAGCCAGTGACAGGATGGCAGGGTTTTGTCACTCTGCTTTGGGAGTAGAGCAAAGGTTTTTTGGGGCTGAAATGTTAACTTTAGCTAATAGGTCAAAGGAGCAGATGAGCAAAGAAGGTAGCAAAATGGAATGACTATAGCACAAATACAGGCTGGGCGGGGAATGGCTGGAGAGCAGCACTGAGGAGAAGGACCTGGGTGTGCTGATCGACGAGAAGCTCAACATGAGCCAGCAATGTGCCATCGCAGCCCAGAAGGCCAACTGCATCCTGGGCTGCATCAAAAGAAGTGTGGCCAGCAGGGCGAGGGAGGTGATTCTGCCCCTCTACTCCACTCTCGTGAGACCCCACCTGGAGTACTGCGTCCAGCTCTGGAGTCCCCAACA